>CAUYRT010035563.1:0-71831 GCA_963574885.1 Lepilemur ruficaudatus | reverse complement strand
ACAATTAAATGATTTTCAGTGAATTTACCGAGGTGTACAGTTTATCACATGAATCAGTTTTTGAGGAATTCCTTTCCCCTATTGAGACCGCTAATTCCGCTCCCCAACTACTTTTCAAGCATATCCCACCCCTCCACAGTGCCCACCACGTCGCTCAGACGTGGGTTTACCCCCATCCCCCAATTCCCTAGTGATTGCTCCCACCATTTGAGCACCATAGTGTTAATCAGTCAATACCAGTTTGATGGCGAGTACATGTGGGGCCCATTCTTCAGGTCTTGTGTCTTTATCTATTCATCCACTGATGGAAACTTAGGTTGATTCCAAATCTTGGCTATGATGAATAGTGCTGCAATAACCATGAGAATGCGGATGTCTTTTCAGTACACAGAATTCCTCTCTTTTGGATATATACCAAGCAGTGGGATTGTCTGGTCATATGGTAGTTCTATTTTTAGTTTTTTGAGGAACCTCCATACCATTTTCCATAGTGATCGCACTAATTTACATTCCCACCAACAGTGTATAAGGGTTCCCCTTTCTCCACATCCTTGCCAGCATGTTGGCATATAGAAATACTACTGATTTTTGCATATTGATTTTGTATCCTACAACTTTACTGATTTGTTTATCAGTTCTAATAGTTTTTTGGTGGAGTCTTCGGTTTCTCTAGATATAAGAGCATATCATCTGTAAACAGGATAATTTGTATTCTTCCTTTCCAATTTTGATACCCTTTATTTCTTTCTCTTGTCTGATTGCCCCAGCTATAACTTCCAGTACTATGTTGAATAATAGTGGTAAAAGTGCACAGCTTTGTCTTGTTACAGATGTTAGAGGAAAGGTTTTCAATTTTTCTCTATTCACTATGATACTTGCTGTGGGTCTGTCATATATGGCTTTTATCATGTCAAGGTAAGTTCCTTCTATACTCAGCTTTTTGTGACATTTTAAATTTTACCAAATGCTTTTTCAGCATCAATTGAAATGATCACATGTTTTTTGACCTTCATTCTGTTAATATGATGTATAACATTGATGGGTTTGCATATGTTGAACAATCCTTGCATCCCTGGGATGAATCCCACTTGATCATGATGAATAATCATTGTAATGTGTTGTTGAATTTGGTTTGCTAGTATTTTCTTGAGGATTATTGCATTTATGTTCATCAGAGATATTGGCTTATAGTATTATTTATTTGTTGTGTCTTTGTCTGGTTTTCATCTCAGGGTGATACAGACGCTGTAGAATGAGTTTGGGAGTATTTTTTCCTCCTTGATGTTTTGGAATAGTTAAGGAAGATTGGTATTAGTTCTTTTTTGACTGCTTGGTAGCATTCAGCAGTGAAGCCATCAGGTCCTCGGCTTATCTGTGATGTGGGACTTTTTATTACTGTTTCTATTTTATTACTTGTTATTGGTTTATTCAAGTTTTGGATTTCTTCTTCTTTCAGTCTTGGTAGGTTGTATGTGTCTAGGAATTTGTTCATTTCTTCTAGGTTTTCCAATTTATTGGTGTATGATTGCTCATAGTAGTCTCTAATGATTCTTTAGATTTCTGCAATGTAAGTTGTAATGTCTTCTTTTTTTTATTTATTTGGGTCTTCCTTTTTTTCTTAGTCTGGCTCTAGGTGAGTCTATTTTGTTTATCTATTTGTTTCATTGATCTTTTGTATTTTTCATTTCAATCTCATTTATTTTTGCTCTGACCTTTACTATTTCTTTACTTCTACTAATTTTGGATTTGGTTTGTTCTTTGAGATGTATCTTTGAGGTGCATCTTTGAGATGGGTGGTTAAGTTGTTTATTTGAAGATTTTCTTTTTTTGGCTTTTGTAAATTTTATTTATTATTTCAGAATATTACAGGAGTACAAACATTTTGGTTACATGATTGGCTTTTGTGTAGTTTGATTCAAAGTTATAAGTGTGCCAAACACCAAGATAGTGTGCATTGTACCCATTAGATGTGAATTTACCCACCTGCTTGGCTTCTGGTAAGTTTTACTACCATATGGGAACGTTGATCAATTAGTTCCAATTTAATAGTGAGTACATGTGGTATTTGTTTTTCCATTCTTATGATACTTCACTTAGAAGAATGGTCTCCAATTCCATCCAGGTTGTTACAAAAGGCATTTTTTTTAATGGCTGAGTAGTACTCCATAGTATACATATACCCATAGTATTCATATACCCCATGAATGGATTTTACTAATCCATTCATGTATTGATGGGCACTTGGGTTGATTCCACATCTTTGTGATTGTGAATTGTGCTGCAATAAACATTTGAGTGCAAGTGTCTCCTTTATAAAATGTTTTTTTTTTTCATTTGGGTAAATACCCAGTAGTGGGATTGCTGGATCAAATGGTAGGTCTAGTTCTTGAGGTATCTCCAGATTATTTTCCATAGAGGTTGTACCAGTTTGAAGTTCCACCATTAGTGTATAGGTGTTCCCTTCTCTCCACATCCATGCCAGCATCTGTTGTTTTGGGACTTCTTGATAAAAGTTATTCTCACTGGAGTTCCCTAGAACAATCAGACAAGAGGAGGAAATCAAGGGTATCCAAATGGGGAAAGAAGAGGTCAAACTATCCCTCTTTGCTGATGATATGATCTCATATCTAGAAAACCCCAGAAAATCTGCCAAGAGACTTTTGGAATTGATAAAGAAATTCAGCAAAGTCTCAGGTTACAAAATCAATGTACACAAGCCAGTAGCATTCATATACGCCAACAACAGTCAAGCTGAGAACTTAATCAAAGACTCAATACCTTTCACAATAACAACAGAGAAAATAAAATATCTAGGAATACATTTACCTAAGGAGATGAAAGACCTATACAGGGAGAACTATGAAACACTGAGGAAGGAAATTGCAGAGGATGTAAACAGATGGAAAATATTTGTTTTTTTATTTCAAAATATTATGGGGGTACAAATGTTTTTGTTTACATGGATTACTTTGGTAATGCTTTAGTCAGGGCTATAAGTGTGCCCATCACCCAGATAGCATTCATTGTATTCGTTAGGTAGGTTTTGCCCATCTTCTCCTAACCTCCTCCTCCCTGTTTGATTTCCACAGTTTTCCTTCCCTCTGTGCACAGGTGTGCTTGTTAGTTAGTTCCAACGTAATAGCAAGTACATGTAGTGTTTGCTTTTCCATTCTTTAGATACTTAGGATAATGGTCTCCAGTTCCATCCAAATTGTGCAAAAGGCATTAATTAATCTTTTTTATGGCTGAGTAGTATTCCATGGTATACATATACCATGTTTTGTTAATCCACTCATGAATTGATGGGCACTTGGATTGATTGCATATTTTTGCAATTGTGAATTGTGCTGCAATAAACATTTGAGTGCAGGTGTCTTTTTGATCAAATGACTTATATTCCTCTGGGTAAATACCCAGTAGTGGGATTGCTGGATCAAATGGTAGGTTTACTTTTAGTTCTTTGAGTACTCTCCATACTGTTTTCCATAGTGGTTGTACTAATTTGCAGTCCCACCGACAGTGTAAAGTGCTCCTTTCTCTCTGCATCCACACCAGCATCTATTTATTTAGAACTTTTTAATAAAGACCATTCTAACTGGGGTAAGGTGATGTCTCATTCTGGTTGTAATTTACATTTCCCTGATGATTAGTGACATTGAGAATTTTTTCATATGTCTATTAACCATTTATATATCTTCTTTTGAGAAGCTTCTGTTCATGTTTTTTGGCCACTTTTTAATGGGTTTATTTGTTTTTTTCTTGCTGATTTGATGTAGGCACTTGATATAAACTTTCCTCTCATTACTGTTTTTTGCTGTATCCTATAGGTTTTGATATGTTGTGTTTTCATTTTAATTTGTTTTGAATAATATTTTTATAAAAACAATAATTTTATTTTTGTAGACATGTGCCATTGGATAATTTTTTAATCTTCTTCTTTATCTCTTTATTGACCCATTGGTCAGTCAGGAGCATATTATTTAATTTCCATTTGTTTGTATATTTTCCAGTGTTCTTCTTTTAATTGATTTCCAGTTTTATTTCATTGTAATCAAAGAAAATACATGGTATGGTTTCAATTTTGAATTTTTTAAGACTTGCTTTTTCTTGGCCTAACATATGGTGTATCCTAGAGAATGATACATGAGTTGAGGAGAAGAATGTGTATTCTGCAGCTGTTGGGTGAAACGTTCTGTAAATATCTATTAGGTTGATTTGGTCTATAGTGCAGATTGAGTTCAATGTTTCATTGTTGATTTTCTGTGTGGAACATCTGTCCAATTCTGAAAGTGGAGTGTTGAGGTGTCCAATGATTATTGTATCAGGGTCTTTCTCTTTATCTCTGATAATATTTGCTTTATATATCTGGGTGCTTCAGTGCTGGGTGCATATATTATATATATATATATATATATATATATATATAATGGTTATATCCTGTTGCTGCATCAACCCATTTATCATTATATGACGTTCTTTGTCTCTATTTAAAGTTTCTCTCTTAAAATCTATTTTATCTGATAGAAGTATAGCTACTTCTTCTTCTTCTTCTTTTTTTTTTTCATCTATTCAGCCACTTTATGTTTTTTGATTGGAGAGTTTAGTCCATTCTCATTCAATGTTATTATTGATAGGTAAGGACTTACTACTACCTTGTTGTTATTTGATTTTTGGTTGTTATGTGGTCCTCTCTTTATTCCTTCTTTCCTGTCTTCCTTTGCTAAAAGTGATTTTCTCTGGTAACATGTTTTAATTTCTTTCTTTTTTTGTGTATCTGTTATAGGTTTTTTTATTTGAGGTTACCATGAGGCTTGCAAAAAACATTTTATGACCAATTATTTTAGACATATGACAACTCTGCTTACAAACAAACAAACAAACAAGTAGAGAGAAACCTAACAGAAATTCTACCTTTTAATTCCATCCCCTGCACTTTGTAACTTTTTGTTGTTTCCATCCATATCTTTTTCAACTATCTGTCTCTCAAAAAGTTGTTGTTATTTCTGATAAATTTGTCTTTTAGTCTTTCTACTCAAGATGTAAGTGGTTGATATACTGAAATTACAGAATAGGGTATTCTGTATTTGTGGCCTTACTGTTACCAGTGAGTTGTGTATATACCTTCAGATGATTTCTTATTGTTCATTAACGTTCCTTCTTTTTTCAGATTGAAGAACTCCTTTTAGCATTTCTTAAAGAACAGATCTGCGTTAATGAAATCCTTCATCTTTTGTTTGTCTGGGGAGGACTTTATTTCTCTTTTAAGTTTAACAGATATTTTTGTAGGATATAACGTTCTAGGGTTAAGGTGCTTTGTTTTTTGTTTTTTCCTTCAGCACTTTGAAGATGTCATGCCACTCTCTCCTGGCCTGTAAGGTTTCCACTGAGAAGTCAGCTGCCAGACATACTGGAACTCTTGTATATGTTATTTTTTTTCTTGTTTCTTGCTTCGCTTGGGAACTTTTCTTTATCCATGATCTTTGGGAGCTTGATTATTAAAGCCTTGAGATAGCCTTGTTTGGGTTAAATCTTCATTGTGTTTTATGACTCTGTTATACCTGATATCTTTCTATAGGTCTGGAAAGTTCTGTGTTATTATTTCTTTGAACAAACTTTCTACCGAATCTCTCTCTACCTCCTCTTTAAGGCCAATAGCTCTTAGATTTGCTCTTTTGAGGCTATTTTCTAGATGTTGTAGATGTGCCTCTTTCTTTTAGTATTTATTTTTTTTTCTCTTCTATGCGTTTTCAAATAGGCTGTCGTCAAGCTCATTAATTCTTTCTTCTGCTTGGTCAATTCTGCTATTGAGAGATTGTGATGCATTTCTGTTTGTCAATTGAATTCTTAAGCTCTAGAATTTCTGCTTGCTTTTTTTATTATTTCAATCTCTTTGTTAAATTTCTCTGATGGGCTTCTGAATTCCTTCTCTGTGTTGTCTTAAAGTTTATTGAGCTTCTTCAGGACAGCTATTTTGAATTCTTTTCCTGAAAATCACCTATCTCTATCATTCTAGAGTTGGCCACTGGTACCTTATTTAGTTGGTTGGTGATGTCAAGTCTTTCCAGGTATTCTTGATGCTGTGGATGCTCATCAATATCTGGGCATTAACGTGTGAGGTATTTATTTTAATCTTTGCAGTCTGGGCTTGTTTAGACCCATCCTTCTTGAGGAGGCTTTCCAGATATCCAAAGGTAATGAGTGTTGTGGTCTAAGTGTTTGGTCACTGCAGCTGTCTCAGCACTGGGGATGCCCCACACTCTGTAATGCTGTGACTCTTGCAGACTCCTGGTGGTACTGCCTTGGTTGACTTGAGTAAGATATGGGAGAATTCCCTGAATTATCAGGCAAAGTCTCTCACTCTCTTCCCTCACTCCCTTTGCTGGACTGCTGGAGTTGGGAGAGGAGTGATGTGGTCACTCCCTTGTGGCCACCAGCACCAGGTCACACCTAAAATCAGCTCTGTTTCACCCAAAGCCCATGGTAACTGTTGCCTGGCTACCTGTGATGTTTATTCAAAGCCCAAGAGCTCTTTAATCAGCAGGCTGTGAATTGTGCCAGCACTGGGTCCTTCCCTTCAAGGCAGCAAGTTTCCTTCTGGCCCAGGGTGGGTCCAGAAATGCTGTCCAGGAACCAACACCTGTACTCAGGAGCTTCAGCAATCTGCTTGGTACTTTATTTTACTGTGGCTGAGCTGGTATCCAAGTTGCAAAACAAAATATACTGAGCTCTTCTTTTTCCCTTCCCCAGTGGAAGAAGACTCTCCCTGAGCCATGCTGCCTGTAGTCAGAGGAGGGGTGACACAGGCACTTGCTTAGCCACAGCTGCTGGTGTCTTATTGGGACATGTGCACCCCACATCCACTGGCTCTGAGCCAGCAGAGTCACAGATATTACCCAAGGATCGCAGCCTTTGTGGCCTGACTTCCTTTCCAGTTCATTTCAGGCCCCAGGCTGCTTTTTGCCAGCCAGCAGTGTGGCTAGCCAGAACTGGGGTTTTGGAGTGGGGGATTTCTCTCTGGCTGGGATGGTGTAAATGAGATGATGATAGGGACATTTCCTGCCTTTCTATTATACAGTGACCTTGGCAAGTATAATACTTTAAAAACCTATTTAATGAATCCTGTTGAGGCTCAGTCATCATGGTCCTAGGTACTGAGGGGATCCAGTATATCTTTACATTTTCCTTATATAAAAAAAATGAGGTTGTAGGTCAGGAGAAGGTAAGAGAATTTTCTAATGCATTTAGGACAATTCTGGAAAGTTAAGTCCTGCTTTGACCACATATATCTCTTTTACTGTGACTTCACAAGTCAATAAAATTCTTTAAAAAAGTAGCAATTGTGCCAAAGTGTAGTTTTGGAACTTTTTCTAGAAGAAGTGTGGGGAAGGCCTGAAGTATACTAATTTTGGCACAAAATGCTTCCTAGTGGTTGGTGTTGATGATTGCAATGGAGTTCCCACAGTAATAGGTTTCATAGGTGGAGACAAAGGCTAGGATTTCATTTTCTCACTGACACGTGAACTCTGGCGACAGCCAGGGAAAGTGGACATTATTCTTTGCATGATTCTGGCTGCAGAGAGTCAAGGTTCATTTCAAGCCATTCGTTTATCCTGGTTGGACTTTATCAACTTGACATACTTAACTTTGGAAGGTTTTAAGAGAAAAAAATGGAAGGTGGGGACATGCTGAAAGTATTCACATTTCATTGAATGATATATATTGATACTAACTACATGCAAATTTGTATTTTTTGAAAAAATAAAAGCTTGAGGACCTATCTTTATAAGATTGCAGTCCTATTCCTTTTAAACACTATAAGGATATTTCCACTTAAAATAATAATAGTAATCTGTTCCCAAAGCCCCTTTCATGGATTAACCTCTATCAATGTTACCTTTGAATAGTTCTACAGCCTCCCATGGTGTAAATGTCTCTGTTTAACTAACACTCTTTATTTTATTGCATTCAAAATGTACTTGTGAAAATGAAAGTGCTTTGTATTGCTGTTATAGCTCCAACAATGTGATTATTTAGCACTTTTCAGAGACTGATTTCCTCGTTAGTATTTATATAGCCCATGTACCTGCTACGAGCATTGGAAAGGTGCAAACAGCATTGGGAAGTTGGAATTATTTAGCATGTTTTGGAGCAAGAGTGACAAGGCGTAACAGTAAGAGGGGAACAAAAAGGAATGTTTTTAAGAAGTGACATTTTGAAGCTCCAGTTGACAAAACCCTCTGAACATATGTGGAACCTAATCAAAATAATCACCAATACATCTGAAAACCAAATTCTGGTTGAAGATAAAAGTTGAGGCCCATCCATTCTGAAATACAAAACTGAAAGCCCAGTGCTGCCTGATGTTTTGAAAGATGACAAAAGCTTTGTTTGAAATATCCAAATACTCACAGAATGCCAAGTAGAAGAAGTATATTACATGTTTTAAGTGAGGACATATTTCCTAGATCCCTAAAAATTTCCAGCACCAAAATTTGTGAGTTTGTTTCCAATTTACATACTCTTTAAAAGAAGCTACTTCCCAATTGAGTCACTTCTATAAGAATTTCTGACTTAGATTTTCCTGGAAAGCAGAAGTAGAGAATGGCTTGGATGTAGCAATGCCTAAGACCTGGGGGGAGCTTCAATCAAAACCTAGTGGGAATGTATAGGTTGACACTTGCAATTTTCTCTGTATTTGGAGGCCAAGATTGGCTGAAAAGTCATTGTATGATATGCATTTTACACCCAACTTGCCACATATATTTTCCAACCTTGAAAATATCAGGCGAGGCCCTATAATCTGTTGGCCCTTGACCCAGTGGTGATGTGAGACAAGCAGAGTATTTTGGTGGTTCAGAGATAGCCCTCCACAAAGCAGAGCTACAACCCCTAAGCTTTTCTTGCTGTTTGATCTCTCATTGACATACTAACAGGTTAGTTAGGTTAACAAACTATAATGCACCAATACAATGGACTATTATGCAGCCCTTACCAGTTATAGAGAACACTATAGTGTAGAAACACTATAGAGGAACTTATAAACTATTTACAAAATAATTAAAAATTATATTGCAAATTAATATACACACTATGGTGACATAAATGCAAAATATATGTAGGAACTGGAAGGTAATGTACAAAAATTAAAGTGGAGGTAAAGTTGTTTTATTTGGGGATTAATTTTTTTCAAAAAGGTATTTACTATAGTTCTATCATTTCATCAATATGCAACTTCTATACAAATAGCCCACTGATGCTTAGTATAATTTTGGAAACTCTAAAGAGGATGAGTTTCTAAAATGCGTATGCTTGGGAATAGCACAGAGGCTAAAAGACTTGAATTGGGACAAGCTCATGGAGTTAACTTGGTTGGAGTGATTATGTCTTATGTACATGGCTGTAACAAATCTTTTTGAAAACTAAAACTGAGTTAATTTATACTTTGCTTCCTGAACTGTCATGGTGATCTTTCTTTTCTGAAAGAAGAGTAGGCAATCATTTCTACCATGGGACTTTAGCATAACAAAGGAAAGAGTACTGAAAAATATTAATAATGTTCACTCACCAGCTGGCAAATGAATCACTTGGCTATATTCTGTGACCTCTCAGAAAGTATTTTCTCCAAGGAAAAGTTAGGTGCACTACGACTGAGTTGGAGCCTTAGGCTAGAACTTTGTGACTGAAAAAGACTTCAGAGATCACCAACACAAGTAAATTTTAAATTCTGGAACTCCAGGAGAATCCTGATATAGGAACCAGTGGTAAGAGAAACAACTCATATTGAAGCACAGGGGGCCCAAGCCAGTTCTTCCCTGCTCCTGCCAGGTTGACTTGTTCCTGCTGAGACTGTTCCTGAGCACCTGGCCCATCTTGGTCCCTCTGGTTCCTGATGGGACAGGATGTGCCTCAGCTCTACTTCTAAATGGGAATTTGAGTCTCCCGAGACCCTAGCTAATGGTCTTTCTACTATACCAATGGTTATCAGATGCTTTGTGCATCCTCGGGACACAGTGAAATGGTCTCTGTGGCTGGCAAAGAAAAGAAGTACTTGGAGGGGGAGATGGAGCGAGAATCGGGGTCTTTTACTCCATCTTTGAGCAGAGCAGCTCTGCTTTGACTTTTTATAAAATGGGCTTCATTTTAATATTCTTCCAGAATGGACCATCCCATTGACAAAAAAATAAAAGAGGAAGGAAGGGAAGGAAGGAAAAAAGAAAGAAAGACCATCACATTATTATTTTATTTCTTCACTCCGCTTTCTTTTTCTTAAGTAGTCTAATCTTACAGTGCCTGTATCTTTTTATCTCCTATTTCAGAGGTAAAGGCGGCGACACACACACACACACACACACACACACACACAGAGACACACACGGGCATTAAAAAAAAATTGCAAAGCACTGGAGGCTGGATGGTGAAGCGAAAACTCCTGACTAGAAGAAAGTGGATGCTTAGCAACCAGGACCACAATGTTTCTGGCCTGGCCACATAGATTGACTTTATTTTTTAAAGCTCTGATAATAGCTGGAGACTATCCTGTGGTCTGGATGAGAGATTCCCAGCATGTCTTTGTTAGTTGTTTTGTTTGACAGGCAACAGTCAACTTTTACTTCGCTTCTGCCTAAGGAGGGCACTTGGGACCCCTTGCCCAGTCTTCTTGGACAAGCATACAACTGTGGACCACAAGTTGTGGACAGCTGTTCTGGAAAGCATAATACCAACATGCTTGTTAAATGGAGAAGGATGAGCTCTTGATTGGCAGAAGACACTCTGACTACACCATTGAAAGACATGGTGAAAAGAAATAGATGTCGAAGTAATTTATGGGAGTGGGATGTTTAGCTACAAGATGAAGGGGGAGGCATGCCCTCACCATTCTGGTGGGAAAACAGTGTTTTTAGGCTCTGATCCAAATAAAGTCATTGGTCTATAATCTATATAAAGATTGAACAGCCTGACATCTTACTGTCCCTGGAAAACAAACGCCATGAAAGCAGCGGTGATACAACAGCACACATATTTGTGTTATGCCTGTGGACTACTATGATGACATTTTATTTTCAAACTAACCTATAAATTCAGAAAATCTAGTCCAGTAAGAGAATTTTTAAAGTGTTACAGTAAGCAATAGTAAACTCAAAAAGTTTGGTGAATTTTACAGATAGTCTCTCATGTCAGAGAAAGTTCCTTCACTGTTTGGGACTATCGTGCAGGTTTATTTACATATTTGTTACTTCGTCCATCTGATTTAGCCGATGAAATCTTCCACCCCTTTAGATCTCATATGATTTCAAACACACTTAATGAAGACCAGGAAGGACATGGCCATTTTATCATCCAAAGTCAACCAGGAAATAGCCCTTATTTTGGACAGCTTCTGAGTACTTGGAGAAAGCATGAGAAATGGTTATGAAAATAGAAATTTCTCAATTTCCTGTCTTCCCCTTTTCCTTTGGCTGGATCTACAGTCCCAACAGTCTGCAGGACCCTTGCTCTTTCCCTGTCCTGGGCCATTCTTAAGGGCATTTCCCCAGGACTCTGAGTGCCCTCTGTGTTCCCAGGTGCCAACGGAGCTCCCCTTCCTCCTGCCGTTGCCCAGAGCTGCCGCCCTTCCATCATTTGGCTGCTTGGCTCGGCTATGTGTGTGGGGCTGTGTTTTTTCTGTTTTCTAACTTGCATTTTGTTTGGTGGGGTGGGAATATCTTTGTCCAGATGGTCGCCATCCCAGGACATTTTGCAGAGTATCTGTGAGCCAGCAACCACCAGGGAATTTCTTTTTTTCCCTTTGACTCAAGAAGGTCCCTCAGTTTGCTCCATGTTGCCAAGTCTTCCTGTAAATCTCAAGGCATGCTCTTCGCAAAACAACTCCCTCTGAAAACACACACATACACGCATGCACACACACATAAGTTTTATTGGTTCAAAAATTAGTCTCTGGCAAATGCTTACAAAGGCAAACTACTAAAAAGAGATTTTTATTCCTTTAAAGAGACTGGCAAAACTTCCTTTTGTGACTGCTTTTTAGGCAAAACCCTGGAACCTCAGAAATGCTCTTGGAGCACATGTTCCTTCCTGAGCAGACACCACACAGAGCCGATCCCCGGGACACACTGTCGGCCTCTCCACTCCTACCATCCCAGAACAAACGTGAGTCCTTTAGAAACAAATGCCATGGAATAAACCAGATTGCAAATGAAAGCCGTACGGTCTATTGGAGGCAGCATAATTTGTGTTTATTATGCTCTTTCAGGCAATGCTCTATCCTCCTTTGTCTCATTTTCTTGTTGCACGGTAGACATCTGCTCGCAACTGAAATGCCTTAGAAGAACTTGATCCCTTTGGGCTAGGGGAGGTGAGGGTGGAACAGGGGCTACTTTGCCTAAGTAGTGCTTATTTAGCAATTCCTATTCCTATTTCAGAGCAATCTGTATTCTCCCTTTCTTCTTTAACAGAGCGCTACCCACCCCCACCCCCATTGTCTCGCCATGTGCAGGATCTATCTAAGTAAAGGATGTTGTGTTGAATGACTACTCCTGTCGAGGGCTTTTAAACACTTTCACATGTGGCATCATTGTTATAGCTGTCATTCCTGTCTTGGAATTTATTCTCAGCTCTGAGAAAGGCTTTTAGCCATGTGTCAGGCAGCACGTCAGCAGAAATTGCCAACAAGTGTGATTTATATTCAGCCTTTTAGGGCTGGGAGAGTAATGCCTCAGGCCGCTTCAGGTCTGAAAGAGACTAGCACTACACCTTGGCAGTCTGTGACCTACATCTGCCCTTGGTCAGGCAAATCATTTTTGAAGGATAACAGACATTTTCAGTGGCATATTCCTGAATCTGCTTTCCTTGGTAGTAGATTGCATCAGAAAGAGGCCTCTGCCTCTTAACCCCACTACCCTACCCTACCCATATTTGCACTTACTTTCCCCCCAAGAATTCAATTTGGGGAAGGGTTGATTTCATTCTGGCTGCCCAATTCTAACTTACAGTGAAACAAAATTGCTAAGATTTGTCTAGAGGGATATTTATTTCAACATGGTTTGTAAATAGGGGGTTGGATTAAGTATTGTGTTGCATCTCTTTCAATGGAATGATTCTTCTTACTCAGTGAAAAACTCTGCAGGCATTCGATCTGATTTTACGGAAGATCACTTCCGTGTTAATAAAAATTTGATAAACCAAAAACAAGTTACCAATCCAAACTGATAAATGGCTAAATCAAATATGTATATTCATATAATGGAATATTATTTAACCTTAAAAAGGAAAACACACATGTTACAACTGGGTGAACTTTGAAATAATTATGTTAAATAAAAGAAGACAGACACAAAAGACCACATACTATATTTTTCCATTTGTATGAAATGTCCAGAATAGGCAACTTGGCTGCCAGAGGCTGGGCAAAGGAAGAAATGAGGAGTGACTGCTAATGGGTATTTAGTTTCTTTTTGGGGTGGTGAAAACTTTCTGGAATTAGATGGCTGCAAACTCTGAATATATTAAAAACCACCATATTATGCACTTTAATAGGGTGAATTATATTTTAATAAAGCTTAATAAAGCTGCTTGCCCTGCCCTTTTCAGTTCCTAAAAAACGGAAAGAAAGCAAGAGCAAGTCACCTAACTCCATGTACTGATGATGATCTTATTTTTGTAAAAACAAAACAAAACATGTATAGGTGTATATTAATAAAAAAGACTAGAATGATGTAGTTATCACTATGGGGAATCATGAGAATTTTACATTTTCTTCTTTGTGCTTATCTGTACTTTTTCTAGTTACAAAAATTATGCTGGTTTATTTTGGAAAACTTTGGAGATGAATGTCATTTTTAAATTTAATAAAGAATGGGGTAAATGATGGCTGCTTTAAACATATGCTAAACAGTTTCTCTTTGTCTTAGAGAGATAGTGCAGGCCAGGGAAGTGGGCCCCAAATAGGGACCTTAAACTATGTTACAATGAGCCAGAATTGTGAATTCCTTGCCTTTGATTTCCATTTTTTCACATTCAGAAAATAGCATCACATTAAACATATTGTATTGAGTTCATCATAGAGATTAAATGGGGTAGAAAGAAATTTAACATTTATTGAATGCACCTGGTTGTCAGGAACTCAGAAAAAGCATTGCCCTGTCAATGACATTAACAAATGTTCTGTCTGGCTGGAAGTGGTTACCTTCAACACTTCCATTCACCTTCTGTGGGAGAGAACTTAGTCACCTGGTCATACCTAGCTGCAAGAGAAACTGGAAAGAGTAAGTTTGGGGGAACTAGCAGACTGCCATACCAGCTGTTCAGACAATATTTTTTAAATGCAGCAAAATGATATTTATGCATAAAGAAAAATATCTTAATCCAAAAGACAATTTGGATTACAATGGGAGGTAGTGTAACTTGTTGGAGCTGTTTACAAATATGGAAACAACTCTTTGATTTGGATGGTTGGTGGATATTCACCTGTCTATAGGCAGGTTATAGAATCAAATGACTCAGAAGTCATTCTGAGCTATGTGATAATTAGTGTTTTTTATCTTTGTTCTTTTTTAAACAGAGAAGATTCCTTGTAAACAGCTCATATTCTTGTTCACCTTTTTGTAGCTAATTTTTGCCAAGTGGTGTGCCAACAGGGTGGCTTTTTCATATAAATAACTCGTATGTTACCTTAAGGCCTATACTAATTCTTATATTAGTTAAGGCAATGGTAGCCATTACAATGAATAAATGCCCAAATTTCAATATCTTAATGGAGTATAAATTTATTTCTTGCTTATGCAATATGAGTGCGCAATGGGCAGCTTTCCGTATGGTGAGTTGAGGACCCAGGCTCCTTCTTTCTTTTGATTCTGTCAATTTTAAGATCTCTGTAATCCTTAACTTCTAGCCTGGTTGGATGAGGAGAAAGAGAAACTGGAGGGTGGTATGGTAGGTTTTTATGGCTAAAGCCTGGGAGTGGAGTACACAACTTCCACCCAGAGCCCATTGGCCAAAAACCAGTCACATGACCACACCTGACCAAAGAAAGGGAGGCTGGGAAATGTAGTCTAGCTTCAGTCTTTTTGTCCATCAGGAAAGGAAATACAGTTGGGGAAAAATTAACCAGTTTCTGTTACAACTCATTACCTCAGAAGAGGTAAAATCCAAACTCTTTATCAAGAACCACAAGGTCCTTTATGATTGGTTTCTATTTTCCTCAAGAGCCTCATCTTGCCTCTTGAACTCTATTTCATTTTGGGCCACTAAATCAGAGATCCCTGAGGTGTTGATAGTTCATGTAATAATACTGTTTGCCAGTAGAAGAGTGACTAGCAATTATTCAAATCTTTTGATCTTCTTATCTTTAGTCTCATGGGACCAACCAGCTTTTATCAACACTTTTCCCACCAAACAGAAAAGACAGAGAGCATTGTGAGCACTATTGCTTAACCACTGTTTGATGTTCTGTGGGATAAGTGTGGGGTGTGTGTGTGTGTGTGTGCATGTGTGTGTGTGTCCTAGGACATTTTAAAGACTAGGAGAGGAGGTATTTCCATTTATACACCTGGGAGAGTTTGTCACTTTCCTTTAGGACTCTCTGGTTTTTATCCTATTATTGTCCTAGGTGGAGAGTGGTTTAACTGGAGTTATCTAAGATACTGGTTCCCAAACAATGATGTACTTAAGGATCACTTGGGGAATTTTGGAAGAAGATGGTTTCAGGACCCCATTAAAGAATCTGATTCAATAAGGCTGATGTGGCATCCAAGAAGCTATGTTTTTAAGATTCTGATGTAATGGTTCATGAGTTATAGTTTGAGAAATACTAACCTAGCAGGTTAGAGAGTACAGAATAGTGAACAAGAACACTGCACAGATAAATTTATTCAGGTCTACTACTGAAAATCTGCAATCTTGGGCAAGTTTTTTAAATTCCTTGGGTGCCTGGATGGGGTGTAATGAAATGCTCCTAGGAGCTTCTACTAATGTTCTACTTGCTTTGCTTCTAGAAGTCCCTCCCTGCCCCTTCAGTAGTCTTGCACCGTAGGTATAGCTGAACCCCCACTCTAGCCAGCTAGAGCGTGTTGCTCAAGACGGTTAATGCCACCATACATGAGTACTAAAAATTTGTCTTTTAGAACTAAGAAACAATTTAGGCTCATTGAAGGAAGGAGTCAATAACCTGGCCATTTTCTTAACTCTTCCCTTTTAAAGCCAAGTCCCTGACTACCTACAGGTAGGGTGCCTATTGTATAACATGGCTGCTAAAAATGTAACACAATAATAGAATCAAATGAAGAGGTGTTAGTATTCATATTAACAAAGGTGAAGTTCCTGCCCTACTCTGTGATGGCCATAGCATATCTGGAATAGTGCCCTTTTGTGGTACCTCACTTAAACAAGAGATTTGATGATCTAGAGCACATCCAAAGGCAAGTGAACAAAATGGCATGAGGTGTAGAAACCATGTTCCATGAGAAAACAATCAGCCAAATTGGGAAGTTTTGTTTTTTGAAGAGACTTAGTGATAGTTCAGGGTGATAGATCATTAGGGCATGATGATTCATTTAAAATATTCAAGGAGATAAAATTATAAGAGGACATAGGCTAATTATTTGATGACTTAAAGAACAGAAATTTCTACATTGGTAGAAGAAAGATTAGAGTGAAAGATGTTCTGTGCTCAGAAATGTCCAGCTGTGGGAAGAGCCCAGGCTGGTGACAAGGTCCTGAGGTGGTTGTAAGCATTATTATTGTATGAGCAGGTAGTTAAACTATACGACCTATAAGGCCCTCATTTTAAGATTCTGTGCTTAGGCTGAGAGGCTGGTGACTTAACAGGATGCTTCATGGCACATCTGTTCCTGCTGATGCTGTTGAAAATGTGTCAGGTCATTTGGGGCCCATAGACTTCTGGGTTTTCATTTATTCTATGGAAACGGTGCTATAAAAAACCAATTTACATGTTGCATAAGGGCAAACTTACAAAGAGAATGCCTTTCTTGAAGCATAACTTTATATTCTCCCATCGGAATTTTCTTGGTGGCCCTTGATCTCACCCTGCTGCTTCTCCCCAGTAGCAGAGAGACAATGGGAGAAATGTTGTTCCTGGTTTCCACTACTAAGAAAGAGAAAATAATTATTTGGGATTGGGTAAAGATTTGTTGGTATTATGAGCGGAGAAAGAAGAATACCTGGATCCTGTGTTGGTCCAAGCATTCTTCTCCTGTAAGTTTCCTAGGACAGAAATGCACACAAAGAACAGCAGATAGAAAACAAAGTACCACTTTTTAAATAAGCTGGGCTGATATCTGATGAATCAATGTAGAGCTCTCTGACAAAAGCTGAGTTAGTATGCTAGGAGTTTGGGGTGAGGTTTTGATGGTATTAAGATGTAGTTCAGTCAGAGGACCTAAGAATGCATGAATTTTGTGTTGGTCTAGTCACCTATACTATAGAAAGTGTTCCAGGAAGCTATACCCATGAGCAAAAATGACAAATGGGAAACCAGGTTTTACTTTATCAGTGGATGGATGGGTGTCCCTTATATTAATGCAATATTCTCTAGTGAAAGTTGGCTTGGCACAGACAGCTCAGCTAAAGGCCTACAATAGTTACTACTCTTCCAGAAGTCCCAAATCTCTGCATATGAACCCCATTGAACAAACCACTAGATACAGATACACATGCAATGTTATATGGATTTATGCTCATGTTTGAGAAAAGAGATGAACTTCAGTCTCCAGATATGCTGGGGTAGCTCACCCCATGACACATAGGGTAGAGAAACAAGTGCCACAAAGGAAAACAAGATAACTGCCCTTCCAGTAGGACAGAGGCTGGGAGTTGTAAAAGAAAGCCAGGCAGATCTAGGCAACCTTGAAATGTACTGTCATCTCACCCACTAAAATATTGCGAGCCTGGGACATTTTCAGGAGGAATGAGAATGTTGTAGCTCAGTAACAGAAGAGCAGAAAAAGTGTCATGATAAGCAGTTCCCAAGCAGGTCTTGGATCATCCATTAAAACCCACTGCATGGGGAAAGTAGAGAAGAGAATAACTGGATAGGTCTGAGGTAGATCCTGGATTGCTTACTCTACCATTTAACCACATGGAAATTGGAGGGAAGACAACAAGAAGGCCAGGTTCCTAAGAGGTCTGGCTGAGCTCACCAGCCTGGCCATATAATATGATAATGGCAGAGGCCAAGGCAAGATCAACAAGTCAGTTCTGATCTTAACCAACAAAAGATGTGGAAGCTGGAAGTAGAACAAAAATTGAGTTTCTCTAAGTGTGATCTTTTAATGCACAATGGCCTTACTCACTGTGGTTCCATTGACATCTTGAAATCTGCTCAATAATATTAGTAACTCTTCCTGATGGTATGTGGAGATGAATAGGGAGGGCTTAGAATTTTTCCATTTCTCATTAAAATAATCATGCTACATGGAGTGGGAGTATTTTCCAAAAGAACTTTGCTATCACAAACCACCATTACACCAGGACATGGGTGGAGCAAAAGCCTGCAGCCCAGACACCCACAACCACTTCCTAGGTAGCCCTACTGAGATGTCACTGTCATTGCAATGGGGAGATGTAGGCAGAGTAATCTCCTGCAATGTCAGCCCCCATGGTGAGGGACTTGCACAGCTACCTGGCCAAGTTTCCAACAGTGGCCTGGGGAACAACCCACCACTCCTCATGGAGACCATCCAGCCCTGGTTTGGACTATGACAATCACAGGGAAATGGGATAACAGAGAACAGCTGTATTACAGGCTCTCGGTGCATCTGTCCTTCTCCTGCTGAGTAAATCTTCTGAAATAGGTCACAGAAGCACTGTCTAGGGACCTCTCCTTTTTCTCACTTTGTAGGAGAGTACCCAGCAAAAGAGAACAGGTCTGCTGCAAACCTATCTGCCCTGAGCTTACAGGAGAGGTTTCAGATGAGAAAAAACCAACAGAAGAACTCGGGCAACATGAAAAAACAAGTTAGTTTGGCACCCCCAAAGGATCAAAACAGATCTATAGCAATGGATCACAACCAAAAGAAAATTGTTGAAATGTCAGAAAAGGAATTCAGATTATAGATGGCAAATAAGATGAATGACATTGAGAAGAAAGTTGGAAAGAAACACAAAGAAGCCAAAAAAATTTTTACGACATCACTAAAAAAATGAAACTGTCACTAAAGAGCTAGACAACATATGAAAGGATATAACAGACCTCAAAGAAATGAGAGAGTCATTTAGAAAACTTCAAAATATAGCAGAAAGCCAAAAACAGGCTAGATCAAGCAGAAGAAAGAATCTCAGAGCTTGAAGACAAGGCTTATGAACACCCAGTCACTCAAAGATGCAGAAAGAAGAATAAAGAAGAATGAATAGCTACAATAGCTACAAAGTAAATAAAATACCTAGCAATATTCTTAACCAAGAAGGCAAAAGATTTCTATAAGGAGAACTAAAAAAATAAAAAAATGATAAAAGACATCCTAGGTGACAGAAACAAACAAACAAACGAAACATTCCATGCTCATGGGTTGGTAGAATCAACTTTGTTAAAATGTCCATACTGCCCAAAGTAATGTATAGATTTAATGCAATGCCCATCAAAATGCCAACGTCATAGTTCACATATCTAGAATAAATAATTCTAAGTTTTATTTGGAACCAAAAAAGAGCCCAAATAGTCACAACAATCCTAAACTAAGAAATAAATCTGGAGGCATCACATTACCTGACTTCAAATTATACTACAAGGCTATAATTACCCAAACAGCATAGCACTTGTATAAAAGTAGAGACATAGACCAATGAAATAGAATAGAGAGCCCATAAGTAAAACCATCTATGTATAACGAAATGATCTTTGACAGAGAAGACAGTAACATAATCTGGGGAAAGGAAGCCCTATTCAACAAACCATGCTGGTTAAATTGAATAGCCACATGCAGAAGAATGAAACAGAAGCCCCATCTCTCACCATTTACAAAAATTAATTCAAGATAGATAAATGACTTAAATGTAAGGCATGAAACCATAAAATTCCTAGAAGAAAAAGTAGGAAAAACTCTTCTAGATACTGGCCTAGGCAAATAATTTATGACTACAATCCCAAAAGAAAACACAGCAATAACAAAAACAAATAATTGGGACTTAATTAAACTAAAAAGCTTCTGCACAGCCAAGGAAATAATAAACAGAGTAAATAGACACTCTACAGAATGGGAGAAAATATTCACAAACTATACATCCAATAAAGAGCTAATATACAGAATCTACAAAGAACTCAAACAAATAAGCAAGAAAAAACAAACAGCCCCATGAAAAAGTGGGAAAAGACATGAACAGATGTTTTTCAAAAGAAGATAGACAAATGGCCAAGAAAGGTATGAAATATTTTCAACATTACTAATCATCAGGGAAATGCACCTTAAAACCACAATGAAATACAACTTCATCCCATAAGAATGACCATTATTGAAAAGTAGATGCTGGTGTGGATGTAGAGAGAAAGTAACACTCATACACTGTTGGTGGGACTGCAAATTAGTACAACCTATATGAAAAAGAATATGGTGATTCCTCAAATAAATAAATGTAGACTTACCATTTGATCAGCAATCCCACTACTGGGTATCTATCCAAAGAAAAACAAGTCATTTTATTTAAAAAAAAAAAAAAAACCCGCACTCAAATGTTTATTGCAGTGCAATTCACAATTGCAAAGGTATGAAATCAATGTAAGTGCCCAACAATTCACAAGTGTATAAATAAAATGTGATATATATGTATATATATATATAAAATACTATGGAGTACTACTCAACCCTAAAAGGAATGAATTAATGTATTTGGCAGAAACTTGGGTGGAACTAGAGACCATTATCCTAAGTGAAGTATCTCAGGTCTCAGGGATGGAAAAACAAACACTATAAATTCTCACTAATAAGTGAGAGCTAAATGATGGAAGCGCACAAAGAGATTTAAAGGACGCTGGAAACCAATAAGGGGGATGGGAGGGAGATAAGGGGTAAAAACTATCCAGTACAGCGAACACTATTATGTGATGGGCACACTAAAAACTCTGACTTACGTATGATGTAAGGAATCCGTGTAATGAAACATTTATACCTCCTTAATATTTGGGGGAAGAAAAGGGACTCTGCTGTGGTTTGAATGTTTGCTTACTTGAAAACTCATGTTAAAATGTAATTGCCAACCTAATGATATTGAGTGGTGGGGACTTTGAGAGTTGGTTAGGCCATAGGGTTCTGCCCTCATGGTTGGCTGTAATGCCTTTACAAAGGGGCTTTCAGGAGTGGGTTCTTGTTGTCATCTGTTCTCTCTTGCCCTTCTGCCTTCCACCAGGTGCTCTTGGATTTCCCAACCTCCAGAATTGTGATAAATAGATTTCTTGTCTTTATAAGTTTTCCAGTCTAATATCCTGTTATAGCAACACAAAACGGACTAAGACAGACTCCCTGTCACCGTAAAGGTGCAGAAAATTTGACTTTCAGGCTGCTGGGGGCTTACAGTTGTGATATTTATTCTTGAGACAGCTTCATTCTTATATTTACATGCAACATCTGCAGGAGAGATCAATCTAGCTCTGTGTTTTAGAAACAGGAGAGAAGGAGTATGGTGTAGGGGTTAAAAGCCCAGGCTCTGGAGTTTGAATTTCTGAACCCAGATCTCAGTTCTACCCCTTTCTGGCTTCTAAATGCCAGTTTCTTCATTTGACAAATGGAATGATGATATTAATGTACATGCCAAAAGAGAGAATGCACACAAGACACTAGACTCATGCCTAATAAGTGCTCAAAGAGTTAGCTCTTTGGTTTTTTGTTTTTCAGAGAAAATAAAAATATCATATATGTAAAAAAATGATTCTTCAGGTTCTTTGAATATATGTAACTCTTTTTCTCTAAAAAGATGAAAATGCTTTTCTAGTTGCAATCATAATTTTCTTCATGGTATCTTGGAAGTTTTAAATAATTTGAGATACATGGAAGCATTTGGAACTCAGAACTAAGCACAATATGCATTCTCAATAATAATAAACTTTGAGTTTTGGTAATATGCTTGGGATAATGTGAGGAGTGCCATAGACTGGCAGACCTGTGATTAGAACCCAGAAGTGCTTCTGCTTCCCTGTACCATCCATGAAGAACTTGTCCAGTTTTGGGCCCCAGAGTGGACTTGCAAGTAGTCGGGCTTATGTGAAACTTGAAACTGAACTTCTGGACAGTCTTGCTGCTCACACTGGACCACAGAGGCAGGAGAGAAGGAAGGGAGATGAGCTGCAGCTGACTTTGGGTGTGTGATCTCGTCTTGAGGGGGTTGCTTTAAAGTGCCTAATCTCTCCTATATTGCACAGGCCTGGAGTTTCTCCAGGGTTTGTAATAAACTTTCTGTCTCTTATTTCTTATGACTATACTTGAGGTTATCCATTCTGAATTCCAGAAACAAACAAGTCAAATTCTAGGAATTCTGGCATTTAGAATCACAGGATGTTACAGTTTGCAGAGATCTTAAAAATTATCTTCTCTAGCTTCCTCGGTTTACAGATTAAAAAACTGAGTCCTAGGAAGGTCAAGTACTTTCAAAGGTCGTGCAGCTAGTTACTGGAATAACCAAGAATATAGTGCACGTCATATACGAGATTGGTAAGGACATGGATTCTGGAGCTAGACAGCCTGCATTCAAGTTACCAGGAACAACTCTTTCATAAATAGCAAACTTAGGGATGTTACTTAACTCCTCTGTGCCTCAGTTTTCTCATATGTAATCCATGAGTAACAACAGTTCTTACTTCATAGGTTGTCATGAGGTTTAAATCAGGTAAAATATATACATGAGTTTTAGAACAATGCCTAACACTTAGTAAAACACTTAATGATTTAACTTTTATCATTAATTTTAGATCACTGCTTGTTCCACACAAGATTTTAGGCCATCATACATAATCACCAGTTCCTTCCATGTAAAAATACATCCTGAATCTTAATCTTTGCCTTCTCCACTGACAGCACCCTAAACCCCATTTCTCTTACCTAGATCACTGCAGTAGCCTCCTCATTGGTCTTTCTGCTTCCTCTCTTGTCTTTGGTTCTGGTTATTGATTGTTGCATGACAAAATACACCAAACTTATGCCCACAATTTCGTGGATCAGGAATTCAGAGGAGTTTAGGAAGATGGCTTATATCTACTCCTTGCATTTTCACCTAGGGCAGCTTAACTGAGGCTGGAGGATCCACTTTCAAGATGGTCCACTAATAGGGTTAGCAAGTTGGTGCTAGATCTTGGCTGTGAGTTTAGCTAGGACTGTCATCTTGGAGCTTCAATTCCTCTGCATAGGGCTTTTTCTTGCGGCTACCTGGGCTTCCTCACAACATGGTGCCTAGGTTACATGAAGGAGTGTTCCAAAACACTGAAAGTAGAAGCTGCCAATTTCTTAAGGCCTAGCCTGAAAACTAGTAAAGCATCACTTTCATTATATTCTATTTGTCAAAACAATCACAAAACCTGCCTTGATTCAAGGAGAGGAAAAATATACTCCACTCTTCAATAAGAGGAGTGTCAAAAATTTGTGACTGTCTTTAATCTTCCCTCCTCCTATATAGTCAATTTTTTTAGAGTATCATAAGCCAACTTTAAAAACTATAAATTAGATCATGTCACTTCTCATTGCTTTAAAACTCTTATGTGTCTACCCATCACACTCAGGTTATAATTCAAAAATCTTCACTGTGGCCTATGAGATTCTACACATCAAACCCTTCATTGACTTTTTAACCTCATTTCCTTTGTCACATTTTCAAACTGTGTTCTCTGACATCCTATCTAAAACAGTGCCCTAGTACTGTCTATATCCTTGCCTTGCATTATTTTTCTTCGTAGCACTTATCATTACCTGACATTATGTTATATTCTTAACTATCGATTAGTCCATCTCAGCTCCTATAGTATGAGTTCATTAGGACAGGGACATTAGTCAACTCCTTTGCTCAGAACAGTGCTGGCCACACAGTAGGTGCTCTACAAATATTTGTTGAATTAATACATAGTATTTTTCACTTTTTTTTTTTCTGCCAGGAAAACAAAACTTTTGTTTCTGTGTACTTGACTTTCTGCTATACTTTCTCTTTCCCTGGGGAGGGAGTAGGGCTTGTGTCAGTCAAGTCCATTAATCTATGCAGTGTAATGAGGGAAAGCAAGATAGAAGATACAATGCTCTTAACAGCAGAAGGAGGTGGAAATCAGCTGGCTAATATTAATGAGAAGCACCACTATTAGCTTAGGTATTTAGGTCATGTGTATGTAATAAGAAACAAAAGATACAATCTGTGCTAGTAGAGAGTTTAGGATTACAGAGTGTCAGTATGATGATGACTCAAGAGTGGCAGAGTGTATACACAAAAAGATTGGTAGCATTGAGATGAGACACACCTGGACTCCTTTCCCCAGGCACGAGACCTAATGATCAACTTGCTTTAGTTCTTTGAGTCCCAATTTGCTTCATCTCTGAGGGAGAAATGCTAATATTCTCCAAACATTTCTGTGAGAATTAAATGTGTGACCATGTCTACAGTAGGTTTAAAACACAATTGCAAAATTCATGTCACTTCTTTCATTGAGAGGTGGGGGTCTATGTACCCTCCCCTTGAATTTGGACAGATTGTGTATACTTGGACCAAAAGAGTATGGCAGAAATGATACTATGTGGACTCCAAGGCAAGGTCATAAACAGCCAGAGTTTTTATTCTTGAAACTCAAGGCTACCATGTAAGAAGTCTGATTCTCTTGAGACCACCATGCTGGAGTGGCTACATGTAGACATTCTGGTTGAGTCCTAGTTGAGCTGTTCTTTAGCTATCCCAGCTTGGGCAACAGATATGTAAGTGAAAAAGACATCTTGGATGTGGATGCTTCAAACTGAGCTATTCCAGCCTTCAGTTATTTGAGTCACTCCCAGTCATGAAAGTCACCTAATCAAAGACCCAAACAGGTTGAACATAGAATTGTCCCCACTCTGTCCTTTCCAAATCCCTGACACACAGAATTCATGAGCACAATAAAATGCCTGCTTCAAATCATGATGTTTGGGGGATGGTTTGTTACACAGTGAGAGATAATGAGAACAAAATGGAAAATGTCCAACCCAGTCCTTTGTATAAAGTAGATGAGCTCAGTATGTCAATTCCCTTCACCTTTCCTTCTCAATGCAATAGGAGGTTAGAGATAAGACACTTGCTTGCAGACTTTATAGAGTGGTAGGTTTTGAGTTAGGTCCTAGCTGAGCTGTTCTTTAGCTATCCCAGTTTGAGCAAGAGATATGTGAGTGAAAAAGACTTAAGGTAGCCTAGAATTTTGATAAGGAGATGAAAGGGTGTCACAGAAAGACATTCCAGGCAGGGAATGTAGGTGGGAGTAAGCACAGTCACAGCCAGAGACTTGGGGAAAGTCTGCAGATGAGTGAGTCACTGGTGAAGTATGCAGTGGTCAGCCTTGACTCCTTCAGAACAAGAGATAAAACTGCTCAGAAGGAGGAGACTTCCTAAGCAGCCACCTCCTTTATGCTAAGGACAGAATGAGGTGATGCGGACCTTGCCATCAGGGCCCTGCCCTCCAGGCCTAGCCCTCGCTGGAACTGGAGGGTCCCCACACTGCCCCCTTGCTTCTGGCTTGGTGCATTTTGTATGCCTGCCTCTCTCTGTACCCTTTCTGGTCCCACCTCAGCCCTTTTTCTCACCCTATCTGTCTCATCCTTATTCTCTTGCTCACTGTCTGACATTCCCCCATCTTTCTATGGCCCAGCATTTTTTTTTCTCCTTGCTATTTCCTCTGTAGGAGTGAAAATACAAAGTCAGTTTTGCCAGTTTCTCACACTGTAACGAAACATGGACACCCTTAAAAAGGGAGAGTGTCTGAGAGTGTCTGTATGTACTTACCATTCATGTTCACCTATATTTCAGGAAGGGGATTTATATTAAAAACACTCTATTAGACAGCAAAGCAGTCTTTTCAGGAGTGAAAACTGTAACTTTTAGGTAAATTATGGATCTTGCCTAGGACAGTTCTCAAGTATATCTGCACTGAATAAATAGTGAATTACCTTGGAAGAATTTTTGATTCTTAGTGTGTAAGAAATCCTTTCCACTTCAACAGTGAAGCAGGGTTGCTAGGAGAGCCATCACCATCATTTTGGACTTGAATCTGAAAGCTATTCTCTTCCTCTTAAGAAGGAACCAAGAGTCTGAGATCCCATTGGAGCAGAATTAAACATAACCCAGAAGTTTTTATCATGGGCTGGTCCATGTTATCAGTCATGACACTAGGTCAATTTCAGGGCTCTCTTCAGTTAACGAAGACTTAATTTTCTCACTTCATTCTCCCTGATGGTTTCTACCTAGAAATGGGGAAGAAAGTTTTCTCTTGGTGTATTGAATTATCATTGCTATCCCAGTAACTCTTACATTCAAAGAACAGACTAGTCTGGTGTCACTATAAAGCAACTCTATTTTTTCTTAATATTGCTTTGGTAAATCCAGTCAGTTCTTCCCCTACCCTTGGATAAAATCTTGACTAAACCTGGAATGTATCTTCTTATTTGCAGACAATAAAACGTTCTCTAGTCACTTTAGCTGGAAAGAAAAATTTTGTATTCAGGTCCTTTTATTAGGTCCAGTTTAGTGTAATGATTAAAAGTAGGAACCCCACTCAAAGTTCCCCCCTCTCAAACGTTAGGCTCATGCAGTAGAAAGCTGGCAGTGGGAAGGGGTGGGATGGGCAGGTGAAGGGCTTTCCCCCCATTTCTTGGTGCTGCATTTCTGCTCTTCCTCATTCAGCTTACAGACCATGGGTTTGGACTTTTCTCTCCATGTTGGCAAGTTCAAGTTGGGGTGAGTATGGAGGAAGGCAGGAGGGCAGAGAAGGTCTGAGTGGCTGGTGCCATGGTGAGTTGTCAGAGGAGCAGTGTGGGCCAGGCAAAACCCTCAAGCCAATTCTCCTGTGTAGCACGTTTGAGATTTTTGTGCTCTTCCCCCAGCAACCCACTGCTGAGGATCTTTCATCTTCTGTGTTCTGTCTCAAATAAGATGTCTTTTTTCATTTGCATTGTTACAAAGAAATACTTAAGGCTGTGCAAAATAGAAAGTAAAGAGGTTTATTTAGATCATAATTCTGCAGGCTGTACAAGAATCATGGCACCGGTAGCTGCTTCTGCTGGGGGCTTCCTGGAGCTTCCACTCATGGCAGAAGGCGGAGGGGAGCCAGTGGTGCAGAGCTCATATGCAGAGAGAGGAAGCAGTAGAGAGAGAGGGAAAAGTGCAGGTTCTTTTTAACAACCAGCTCTCACAGGAACTAAAAGAGTGAGAACTGTCATTGCCAGTATGAGGGCATCAAGCCATTCAAGAGGGATCGGCCCACATGACTCAAACACTTCCCAGAAGGTCTCACTTCCAACATGAGATTTGGAAGGTGAAATATCCAAATTATAGCACAAGGTATACTCTGGCTGGCACCCATACCATGTCCTCAGTGCTGGTCCTCTGCTGATTTATCTATAAATAAATATAGCATGTTTTTGCTCATGCTATAGCATGTTTTTGCTGAGGTTTCCTTGTTCCTCCAGAGTGCCCTCAGGTTAGTTTTGTATTGCTATGGAACAAATCACTACAGACTTAGTAGATTCACAGTTTCTGTGAATCTGAAGTCCAGCAGAGCATAACTGCATCCTCTGCTCAGGGTGGAATCCAGGTGTTTGTCAGAGCTGTAATCTCATCTGAGGCTTGGGGTCCTCTTCCAAGCTCATGTGGTTGTTGGCAAAATGTATTTATTTGTAGCTCTGGAATTCAGGGAGGCTGCACCTTCCATGCTAGTACCTGGAACCTGCACATTCCATGCTAGCACCGTCTCTCTGACATTTTGCTTTCTTTTAAAGGCTTACATAATTAGGTGATGCCCATGCAGAAAATCTCCTTTGATCAACCCAAATCAGCTGGGATCAGCCTAATCATGGGAGTGTGGTCCTATCATATTCATAGGTCTCAGCCTATGGAGGTGATTACATAAGGGCAGGGGATTCTATGGGGTATATGGCAGGGCATCTTAGAATCCTGCCTCCCTTCTCTCCCTGGGAAGGCTCCATAAGACCTCCCCACCCTGCTGCCATCTCTTTCATGTGGCCCACATCTGAGATTTTCTTTTTGTGGGCATGCAATTACTTCCCAGCTACAGTTTTCTACTCTCCTTCCGCAGAACTCTTAAGCCATCTCTGGTCCTTCCCATTTCTCAGGTATGGCCCAGTTTCCATTTACTGTATTTCTCAATGTCCAGGAGACCTAGAACCAACTTGCTGAGTGATCTCCTCGAAGTCTCTCTCATTTGTACCGAGGTGAGGGAAGACATTTCCAAAACAAGTCCTCTCCCATCTTCACTTCTCCTAGTCATACCGAGTTATATTTTTATACCCATGAGTGGATGAGAGGACAAAGGCCCTAAAATAGTTTAGTATACATGCTTTGTAAATCCTGCTCAGGTTGTTTGGTATCTCACTTTGAAATCTGGAAACAACTGGGCTTATTCTTTTGGGTTTATTTAGAACTGAGACTGAAACAGTTCCATAATCTTCTTGTATTTGGAGCTTCACTATTGCTTACTTTTATTGGGTTCTTACTATGTTTTACACTCCACTAAGCACATAATAAGAGAAACTGAGGCATAGAAGTTAAATTTCTTGCTCAGCATCACACAGTTGGTAAATAGCAGAGCTGCAATTTGAATCCAGGTCTGACCTCACAGCCTGTGTCTTAACCACCATCTGTACTGCCATCTAGGATGCTTTTGTTCCCAACCTTTACTCCCCAAATACATTCATTTAGGTCACATTGGATCAAATTGGTGATAATTACACTGCTGAATTTATTATCATGTTGATTCTATATCTATTTGTATCATGTGCTTATGGAAAATAATCTCTTGATGAATATTGTTACAGTTAGGGCTGTTTCTTTCCTCCTGCTTTAGGAAAACATCCCAATGTTCTGGTCAAGTAGTTTCAAACAACTGCCCAACTACAGATCTGGCCCTTTGTCAACAAACAGGGCAAAGAGGTTTTACCACATTCAGAGTCTAAGAGTACAATTGGGACAATGGGCAAAGACTGCCAAAGGGGCACCTTCCTTATATCTCAGGGAATAGTCTTGCAAGTGTCTGGGTATACATGGCAGCCTTGGAGTGGGTCACAAGTGGAAATTTTGAGAAGTTCTCTTCCATGGATGGGGAGCTAATTGGATGCTGATGATTTGTTTGTATTCCCTTTGTCATAACTAAAGAAAGAGACCACAATTGGATGTGGATATTTATTGAATATATTTCATAACTGCCTTTTTCTAAGCGTCTGGTTGCCTTATGTTGATTCAGATACTCACCACCCTGCAACTCAGCTGTTTTCTTGGTCACAGGCAGAGTCAACCCCTCAAATAGAGCCAAACCTCAGGACTGCAGGAGACTCAGCCATTCTTTATGCTGGAAACGTGTGTGAGTAACAATAAGCCACCTCAAGGCATTTGAGGCAGCCAGCTCTCCTTGGCTTGGGCCATGGTGGCAGAGAGCGGAGTAATCATTGCATCTTGTGTGGAAGGATTTCTGGAGTAACTTTATCCTGATGGGGATGGAAAGTTTGGGAATATTACCAGGATAAGAATTAAGACCAAATGTGCAAGCAGGAAGGCAGATTTTAGGATTGCTGGCTGTTCATCAGGGCACCAAGTGCTATTTCTGAGCTAGAGCTTTGAAATCTTTAGGTCTATATCAAAGATGTGTTGTTATTGATTAGCCACACAATTTCTTCTGAAGCTTATTCATAGTGAAAATGTAATCTAAGGCTGCCCTATTGCTATCAAATGGAAACTGCTCAAGGAATGTAAATTAATTTCAATAGTTGCCCAAATGAAACCCAATTAAGAAGATAAATTTGCTCCCAGGAAAACATGTGCTATACATTCCAGAACAAGGCAGAAAAGACTTACTTTGGATGGTTTGGCTTTATTCCTAAGTTGCCATCTTTATATTTCTGTTCCCTCATTAGGAAAACAGCCCAGAAGAGACTAAAGGGAGAAGAGGTTGCCTTTTCTAATCTTTCAAAGGTCATTGCAGGCCCCTGAATTTAAATCCACAGAGAAAGGAAAGTGATGGAGCTGGGATGGGTTTTGTGGTTAGGTGTGATGCAACCAGGAACGAGTATTAGAAGTTATGTTCTCCAGATGGCTTTGTGTCTCAGACAAGGCCAGAGATATTATTCAATTCCCTTGAGATGCCCGTGTTAAGTATGTCTGGGATAGAAAACACAACTAAGGAGTCTGTGGAGGAAGAGCTGAGTTCTGGGAAATTTCTTTCCATGCAGCTGGACCCAGCCCTTTGTGGGAGATTTCAGTGGGCTCCCTGGAATAGGATTCCTGGGGAGTGAATGATCACCCTTATTAAATAGGGGTCCTTATTGGGACACTGATGGCAAGAGGAAGAGAAAGAACTTCACCTTTGTTGAGAACCTATAATGTATACAGATGATTGAAAGAGATAATATAGAAGAGAGTAGTTTTTTATCCCCATTTTATGGAAACTCTACAAAGAGAAGACACTCCAGACTTTGTAGAGCTTCACTCCGGTCACTGTGTTACCTGGACAGAGGACAGAACTGCTGGCCAAAGCTGTTGCATCCATTGTGCAGGCTGGACATGGCACACATAGACTCTGATGTGAGTGGTGCCTTTGGAGATGTGCAATTGGGTGGCTGTGTCCAGCAGCTGACTCCTCATGCTCTGACAGTAAGAGGCCCAGGAAGGGCAGTGATTGGAATGTTGGGAACACATTTTCCTTCTTCAGGCTCAGATCTTCTCCCTAACACATTCTTCAATCCCTTTGAACCACTAAGTTCCATTAGATTCAGGGTGTTCTGAACCCTGTAGTGATGGGTCAAGAGTGATGCACTTTATTGAAGACCTGGCCAGGACAACCTATTTCTTTGAATAGGAAAGGGATGTTCAGGCTCAGTGTCTCACCTTGGCTAAGTAACAGTAATGAGTTTATCTGTCTGTCTGTCTATCTATCTATCTATCTATCTATCTATCTCTTTCTATCATCTACCCATCATCTGTCTACAAAAGGTATTAGTGTGTGCTTAGCACTATCTGATTATAGCAATAGTCAGCCCTTCCCCTTCACTAATATTGTTTTGATCTGCTACTACATTTGTCTATTTTCAACTCTCTCGAATAGACACTGACAAGAGTTTTATGGGCTTGCACACACAGATTTGTTCTTGTAAAAAGGTATAAAATTGTGAGGGAACTTTGAAATTCTCAAGGTCAATATTTGCATTTCCAGGAAATTTGAAAATAGATGGGGAAAAGGAAGAGGCTTTTGTGTCCAGTTTCTCCTGTACACCTGGCTTGTCTCTCATTTGATTTCGAAGCAATAACAGAAAGGATGGCTGGTGACTATGTGTGTTTAGATTAAAAACAATATTATCACTGCTGGTTGACACAGCAGATTAGGGCACTTTATCATTAAGCATGAATCTGTGTGGGCTTTAAAGTTGATGAAATATAAAATATCTTCCTCTAAGAAATATTAAAAATAAAAGTCTGGGTTTCTAGGCTAAAAAGATTTTAGCCTGGTCAAAAGTGATAATTTATCTGTAATCAAAAGGCAATAATTATTCCATGTGTCAGTTACATTTGTGCTTTTATGAATAAGGAACAGGGATATTTAATTTATTTAAGTTTGAATGCAAGGAAATGTTCTTGCATGATAGCTTTACAGGGCTTGTCTGCTGCCCATGGTTCCAAAAGCTGAATGCATTGCCATTTATTTGCAGTACCCAGTAAGAATTGATCCTATATTCTCAAATCTGAACTGTTTGAGGAGAGAGGGGAGGGGAGGCAGAGAGAGAGAAAGAGAGAGAACTGCGTCACTAGTGCACTAGTGCACTAGTGCATGTACTTGTTAGGTTTCCCTTCCTTTGTGAGGCATATTAAGTTTACATTGGAAGATGGGCTATAGGCAAACTAAATTTGGGGTTTTGTTGAGCCAATTTGGCCTAGAGCTTCCATGTCCTTTTGTGAACTCTATTTCCTGTAATGTCCTTGCTGTGTGTCTTGGGAGAGGCCCATTGTTTCTGTGGGTCCCCCTCAATGTTTCCTATGACCCAGGAGAAGCAGGATAATTTTTGCAGTGCCTGGTTGGAGCAACAAGACCAGATCAAAATAGTCCACTCCTAGGCTCTGATTCCTGACCTTTTCTAGAATTGCAAATACCTGATCTTTTGACTTCATGGCACCCTTCCACTCCTCTTAAAAGTGCTGTGTGGCACTTTAAAAATTAAAGTGAATTAACACTGTTTTCAGAATTTGGGACACTATAAAACTGAGGCTGGAATTCATTGCTCCAAAGATGTTGGGAAGGTATTTGAAGCTTATGTTGATTGAATTGTTACCTATATGTTTGGCAGTGGGCAAAGAAATTGATATCCTTATATCTTCCACAGACCTGTGAGTCTTGTTGTAAGCACTGCTTTAGAGCAAATAAACTTGAAGTAGAAAGAGATGAGGCCCATAGACAATACCACAAAGGTGGTAATGGGGTGGAGGTTGAACCTGCACCTGAGAGGAATCAATCTGGTTCTATTTAGTCAGTGAGAGGAAATGTTTCTTGTATTAGAGACCTATGAGAGAAGTGAGGTCCTCTTCATGGTCTCCTGTGGTGGTTCTTCGGGAGGTTACCAGATAACAGGGGAGACCAGAGACCTACCACAAGGTTAGTGGTAGATCTCCCTCCTGATGGCATTAGGATGGCTGGGACCAAGTGTAGCTATTGAAACGACACTTTTGGATGGAATGGGAGGTAATGGGCTCACTAAGAAAGTGTTCACCATTTTGCAGTTATGCTAGACATGAGAGCATACCAAATGGAAGTCCAATTCTCTGAAGGCTCCTGGGTAGACATATTGTGGCAGTGAGGCAGTTTGACAGTATATTACAAGCCTGTAACCTCCCCATGCAGCAGCTCATGTTGGAAATTTATGTTATCTGGTGCAATCATTCATGAGTTAATAGCCAAGGCCTCCAGACTTATCATATCCCTGCAATGTGCTTGAATTTCACAGCTGGGCGTTGTGTAGGTTAGCCTCCTGGCTTGGAGCAGCATGAATGGAGATAGTTCTGAGATCAAATGTCACAGAATTGTTCAACCCACTGCAACAAGAATTTCCTGAGCGCCTACTCTGAGCAAAGATGCAGGGCAGGGAATGCAAAGACGAGTAAGACTTAATCCTTGTCCCAAAAGGAGGTTATGATCTAGTCTGAGTCTGGGGCACACGTACAAACGACTACCTTGCAAGAACAGAAACATCATATTTCAATTATCAGCCTTGTCCAGAATCTAAATCATCTGTCTCTGAATGTTGAATTCTTAGCTGATGATTTATTAGTTGTGGAGAAAGAGATGGTGCTTATGGGAGTACTTTCATTTTTAACCCAGCCATTTGTTTATTTAATTGATGGCTCTTTCCTCAGAAGTTTGTAGAAGATCAAAATATTAGTGTTGTCAGATGATCAAGTGTCTCGTGTTCACTTTGCTGTTGTTGCTGTTTGAGGCGTTTGTTCCTCCAACCCTTTTGATCCTGTCACTCTCCTGTGTAACACCTTTAAGGTCTACCACTATTTCTAGGATAAAGCCCCAAAATGACAGTGTGGGCACCACTAACTACTCTGTTTGCTCAGTATATTCACCTTCTTTTATGTAGCAAATACTTACATACTGCTGACTATGTGCCAGGCCCTGCTCTGAGTGTTTTATATCAATTAACTCCTGTAAATGCCATAATAATCCTATAGGGTTGTTGCTGTGGTCTGAATTTTTGTGTCCCCTCTACCCCCAATCCATATGTTGAAACTTACTCACTAATGTGGTAGCAGTTGGAAGATGATTAGGGTGTGAGGGTCGAGCACCCATGATTGAGATTAGTGCCCTTATTAAAGAGATCCCAGGGAGGTAGTGAGCTCTTTCCACCATGCAAAGACATAGCAAGAAGGTACTGCCTGTAGGCCAGAAAGCTTACCCTCACCAGACTTCAAATCTGCCTTGATCTTGGACTTCCTAGCCTCCAGAACTGTGACAAATAAATTTTTGGTATTTATAAGCCATCTAGTTTAAGGTATTGTGTTATAGCAGCCTCAAGGAACGGAGATAGTTGTTGTTTTTCCTATTCCCCTTTTACAGATGGGGAAGCTATAGCACGGATTAAATAACTAGCTGAGGTCTGGCAGTCAGTAAGAGGCACAACCAGGATTCCAAGACAGCCAGTCTAGCTCCCAAATCAGCTCTCAGACACTGCATTACACCATTGTTTCCAGGGCTTCGAGAACCACTTCCTCACGTCAGGGACTTCACAAATATGTTCCTTCTGCCCAGAATTCAAGGCCTTGCCTACTCTGCCTCCACTTCTACCACTTCCTCCTTCAAGCCTGCCTACCTCTTGTATCATCTTTTTAGCCCTCAGTTTAAGGAGCACTTTTCCCTAACCTTTACCCCAAACTGAATTACTGAACATATTACCTACTGCAAAAGCACCCTGTGTTTCTCTCTTATTGCATGTAGCACATTGGTGATTAAGTAATCATCTGAGTAATGAAGATGTTTTCCATTTCCACTAGACCACTATGTGACCGGAGGGAGGGGGCCGAGTCTATCTGCACCCTCAGTGCCTGGCTCAGTGCCTAGTACCTTGGAGGTGCTATATTAACATATGTTACATTTAAGAAATTAAGCAAACTGCTGGACTTGGCACAGCCACACAGGAAGGCTCTGTGGGTTGTGGCCTGAACACAAGCCCCGGAAGGTGGATGGCTGGGCTGCCTCCTGCCTCCCTCACCGAGTGGCTGAGTAACATTGAATAAGCCCCCCAAGTGCTTGAGCCTCCCTTTTCTCATTTGTTCAATAGGTCCCCAAAGAACTACACATCCCCCCTGAAAGGTACTGTGAAGACCAAATGAAAGCACGAGTACTCCGTAAGGTTACTCTGTCCTAACTTTTTATTGGCTGTCATGACTTTTTTCACATGCTTATTGAAATGGCATGTTTGACTTCGTTTGCTTTCAGAGATTGTTCATTACAATATAATTACAATAAAAAATTAACCAAAACAATCTGATCAAGCCTCTGGATCCAATTTTCAGGAAATACTGAGGACAGAGGGACATGTTGAACTGCACCACGGATATCCAGTGAGAAAGATTCATGGAAATTCTTTGACTCAAGTGCCTTGGAGCCTTCAACAGACAAACTACAAGGAAAAGGAAGTGGCCTGGTGGTGGGGAGAGGGACTGCAGTTTAAAGTGACTTAAAAGAAGTATCATTTAAAAACATGATCAAGATAAAATCAGTGTCCGGAGATGCACACTTGGGTGATAAACCTATAAAAATGCAAGAAAAGAGTTGCCATTTTGGTTGTGCATTGGGGGAGAACAACAGTCCTCTGATTGGGATGAGACACATGGGACATCTGGGTGGCTGGCAGCCTTCTATTTCTTGACCTGGGTGGTGGTACAAAAGTTTATGTCTTATAATAATTCATTGCACTATACATTTGTTTGTGTAGTTTTCCATATCTCTGCTTTATTTTTCAATTAAATGTTTTTAAAATCAACATACTAAAACAATACAAATAAATAACCCAAGCAGTCAACAAATAATAACATTATGGCGCTATAACTTCAAAATGAAAGAGATGATTTCATTAAGTACATACACTGGTGATAGTTTAAATTAGGAATGGGTAAACTTTTTCTCAGAAACACAAGATAATACATATATTTTGGCTGTACAAGCTGCTTGGTCTCTGTCTCAACTACTCTACTCTGCTGTTGTAGGCAAAAGCAGCCATAGACAATACATAAACAAATGGGCAGGGCTGTGTTCCAAACTTATTTATAAAAACCGGCTCAGGAGTAGATTTGGCCTAAGGCTACTGGTTTCCTGACCTTTAATCTAAATTCTTAAATCAGAATGCTGGCTGGCATGCCTTCCAGTATCTGCTGGATGAAAAGCAGCCCAGCCTATATCCAAAACTTCCTTCAAAGTAGTTGCTGGAGAAGGCCACCCACTTATTCTAATGCTGCTTTATTATTTAAAATGCTTTGAAAATTTTTTGGAATTGCCTTTGGAGGTGAGATGGCAGCAGTAGCATGTCTGTATCTTTTTAAGCTGCATTTGAGCTTTGGAAACACCTGTGCTAGTCTTTCAGAGCCAAGGTCGATGAATAAGATGGGTGATCAAACTGGGCAAAGGTGACTTTAGTCAAAAACATTTTCAGGGAAAGCTCGTTGTATACCAGAGTCCCACAGTAGGCTACTGTTCACTCCTTTCTATAAAGCAGACACTCTCACATCCTGCAAATATTTTCACACTAAATCTGATAGTCAATTTGGCTTTAGGATGCTGAACAACACCACTGATATCAGAGAAACAAATTCAATATCATCCATACTTGTGACGTGGACATGTCTTTTTGTTGTTGTTGTTGTTTGTTTAATTTTGATGGGCTCTTAGGGCTGGTTATGCTGGAAACTAAATGTTTCGTTACTGTATATTACTTAAAAATAGAGTGGTATAAATTTCCCCTGATTGATAACATGCTGTCATTTTTGACTATTTCTACTAATAGGTGGTATAATCTTTATAAAACTTTCACTCATTTTCACCCACACTGAACCTATTTTTTTTTTACCTCCTGTTACCTACTCAGCTCAAATTCTCATGCTCAGCCCTACATTTGAATGACCCAAAATTCTTGCGCTGTAGCCATTTTCCCTAAATCCTGTGGACAGAAGATAACTTAGATCAATATCATGTCCAACCTCCCTACTTTTGTGCCTGTAAAAATCTCTTTCTTCTTGATGTTACTTCATCCCTATGTCATTTGAAAAATAATTTCCACTGGCTTATTTTCCAATTTATTCAATTTCACCCCATATTTGACATTAATAGTTTTTATTTATAAAGACACAATTATGCAAGTGTATGCACCAGAGCTATTCTGCCAAGCAACTATGTGTTACTTTGAAAGGGTAACTCTTAGCTGAAACAAGCTGCAACATATCCTTGCAATAATTTCTCCTTCTCTGCTTTCAGAACCTATATGACAAAAACATTCTCACTACAGCGGAGTCCCATCTTATGCACTGCGTCATGAAGGTTGGAAGGAACTTGACATAATTATCGTTAAAAGAAAATTCACATGAAATATGAGAGATGACTTCAAGCATTTGAAGAACTGGTTATGGGAAAGTGATTAGATTTTTTCTATGAAGCAGAATCCATGTGTAGAAATTTTAGCAACAGTATTGTTGAGTTCTGACAGAGTAAGGTAAATGCTAGTCTGACTCATCATTTGCAGATAATACATAAACATTGATTGATTATAAAAATGGCCCCAGTTGTTCATAGCTTCCTGCATTCGTGCCCTGCAATGTGATTTTTCAGCTTTTCCCATGAAGGTGTGGATTGTATTATCTGATCTCTTATTTCTGAGCTCGACTTGTCTTCGCTTTTGCTAATAGAATGCAATGGAAATGACAGTGTGCAACTTCTGAGATTTCACCTTAAGAAGCATTGCATGCTTCTGCTTGCAGTCTGGGTCCCATGCAACTGCTTGCTGGAGAACAAAAGGTATGTGGTCCAGTCACCCTGTTTCCCTAGCCAACAGTCACCCAATTGCCAGACATGCAAATTAGATCCCCAACCAAACTGCCAGCTGACCAGACACACCAGTGAATGAGCCTGGCTCAGATCCATAGACCCACCCAGCCAACCTGGGGACTTGTGATCAGTAATAAATGCTTACTGTTTGAAGTCACTGAGTTTTGGGGTAGCTTGTTATACAGCAATAGCTAACTGATAAACCATTATAATTCTAGGACCTAGCATAAATGCTTACCTACCACAGAATAAGCACTTAATACGTATTTTTTGAATAAAGGCATAGTGAAAGAATGACTATGGATCACTAACTGGAAAATCTGAGCTATCCCCTTCAGGAGGGGGTGTGTTTTCAACTTGGTCCATGTCCTAGCCTACGGGGATTTTTTTCTTTTTGATCATAAGTCTATCGTCCAGTTTTCAATTATTCCCTCCCTGTTTCATGTCAAATACAATTTTAGTGTACAGGTGTCTATACACACAAACGTTACTTTAACACGATTCAGTCTCATCTCACTGCTGTGTCCCCAGGGCCCTGCGACGGTGGTGGCGGCTGCAGAAGTGTGAGCAGCTATATTGGTGAGATGGAAGGAGCTGGGAATGAGCATTAGTAGCCCTGAAATCTTGTCCCGGCTCCTGTAACAAGTATCTGTGTAATATTGTGCAAGCGTTTTTACTTTAACAGTATTATGCATTACAAGTTTTTCCTCCAGTCCCTCATAACTCTTATTTGCAAAATTGAAAAATTTAATATTTGCCTAATATATCACATGAGAATTTTGTGAAGATAAAAAGAAATAACAGATGAAATATATTTTTATCGGAGCCAGTATGCTTCCATAACATTTATTTTATTTAAATACCAGCTATTATTAGCCTGAGACCAATGTTGTCAAGCATATTGTCAATTTTAATTATAATTCCTATTCATGTGGAGCACATTCCCTTAGGATCTTGTCTAACTTTTTTGTTTTTGTTTTTGGGTCACAGGTCGTTACTGAAACCACTTACATATCTCTACATAAATTTCTGTGCTCTCCATTTAATAATAGTGACCTGTTAGAGAGAAAAGTAATAAGCTGTCCTAGTGTATTCTTCATCTCTTATTCTAGTTATGTATTGTTTTCTTAAATAAAATGTTGCTGAATATCATTAGACTTAAGTGCTTTAATAAAGAGCTTTATTTTGATAAAAAGTGTTCAGTGGAGAATTGATTATGTGAATCTTTAGCTTTGTCATCAAGCCACAAACTTCTTACAAAAGCATCACCTCTTGTGGGGGGGGGCATTGCCCCAGTGCCAGCCATGTGACCCCCAGCCCCAAAGCCACTTCCTGAGTGCCAGACTCTGGAATCTCAATCTGTAAATCAAAAGTTGTGAACATCATGGGGTTTATGGTGATGAACATTTCTGATATATAAAGGGTCCCTACAAAAATAGCCACTAGATTTATTTAGCTAGAGCTTTGGAGAATCTCATAAGAAAGGAAAAGTCTCTTTAACATGCTTATAAGGTAATTTTTTTCATTGTTGTTCATTCTTGAAACTCTGTGTCTTAGGTGGGGTGGGGAGGGTGGGGAGGGCAGGCTTCAGGGCATCTGATGTTGGTTAACTAAGCTAACCATGTGCAAAAATAAATCTGGCTTGAACACTGAACTCTGACTGCCTTTCTCAATAATTCTATGCCAGTGCCAGGCCTCAAATTAACACCTCTCTCCATACCTCACTCTTTCATGTCCCTTCTGAGGTCCCAGTCATAATGAGCCACCTCAGCCCTCAGCGCGGTTCCTACAGACACATCTTGGAAGAATTTTTATGGCCATTTAGACCCTAGTCCTAGGGGAAAGGGTGATGTAATGTTTCTTTGGATGCTCCATGATAATCCCCCCATGGCAACTGACTATTGCAGACAGGAGACCTGGAAGCAGCTCTTCCCTTACATGACATCATCCTTCCGGATCCTTCCGGAGGCTCCACGATGCCAAGCTCCTTTCCCCTTCCAGAAGTATCATTCTTTTATTTCTTCCCAGGTCTGAAGTTGGGAGAGAAGGGGAGAAGCACATCAAAAAGCAGAGCCCACATTTTCTCTCCTGAGATCGTACGAAAGCTGTGATTTCAGAGATACTATGAGAAAGGATTAAAATATAGATCAGTCATTCTCTGCTAAGTGGGCCAAAAAAGCGTATATAGGATTATTTATTCATGGGTACAAAGAAGCCATCTAAATATTTCAAATACAAATTAAAATTTTAAAAATGCATGAAAAGAGATTACAGTGTTTAAACTAACCTTAACTCATATGTAGTCACAGGTATAAACCTGCTTTTGAAAATAAATGGTGCCATTATCTTTCTATAAGTTTGCCCTTCCTGATGAAATTATAAATACAAAGGCAGTTTTGTGGCTAGAAGAGGTGTTTTATTTTACCTCACTGTGAATTGCCACATAATTTTGCATGTCATTGTACATGCTGAACAATTTTTTAAAAACTTGGTACAATGATTGTTAGGACAATTCTGGAATGAGTCTGTGGTACCCAGACTGATGTAATTGGAGGGGAAACTGCAAGATATTTATGGCCAAAATTCTCTCAGCTGCCAAACTTGCTATAGTACCTGGAATGGTCTTGGTGGGCACTCTTTGGGGGTAAGGAACCAAAGATCCCAGTTAAAGTATAGATTTTTAACTAGGAAAGGAGACACATTAAGTCTACCTTCTCCCAAATAACACATTGTAATGGAAGGAATTTGGTCCTTAGAATCAAGCTATCTGGGATTTGAATCCTGACTCTACTATTTGCTAACCTTGTGATTGTGGACAGGCTATTCATTTTTCAGAGTCTAAATTTCATCATTATAAAATGGCCATATTCTTCTGTCCCTGCAGGTGTTTGGAGATTAAGTCAGATGTGTGTGGGACATGGAAAGTACACAGCAACCATTCCCTTTTTCTTCCAAGAGCAAGGCCCATGAGGAATGAGTCTGAACACGTAATTTTATGGGCAGGGCGGGTCCATGGATCAGGAAGATGGTGACACTCTCTTTATCAGTAGAGCATCATTTGGGGCAGCCTTGACCACGGGTGACCAGGGAAGAAGCTCTGGTTACATGTGACCCTTCACCCCAAACCAGCCTGCTAAATAAGGGGAAAGAATGCAGCCAGAAGGGAGTTGGAAGCTCTGAAATCAGATTTTGCCTATCTCTTAACAGTGCCTCAGGTGGACTCCAGTAACAGTCTATATTTCTTACAGACCCTTATTCCCCAAACATGGAAATAATGCCAAAATGTTGCATCACTGAATACCTCCTAAAAACCCAGTAACGTAAGAACAATGCAATTTGCATGCTGTTAATTTGTACTCTCCAAAGGTTTATGCTTTTTTAAAATGCCTGAATTTTTTCTTTCTTAGGCTGCAACATCTCTCTAAGTGCTAGAATATTCTGTTCCTTTGGCTTCTTTCCAGTCTTTGGAAAGAGAACTCAGTCAACATTGGCCATTTCCTGCCTGCCTGCTGGCTACCTCTGGGAGGCAAAGATTCCAGAGGCAGGTGCTTTTGGCTTTCTTTTATGTTTCTTTTCCATTATCTTTTTCTACTCTGTATATGCGTGTGGACACACACACTCACACACACACACACACACACTCACACATCTACTGTGTTCCAGATCCTGGGATGGATATTAGAGGTACAGTGAAGAATAAGACACAGTCTCTGCCCTCAAGCAACTGTTGTAATTGGTGAGATATACTTTAATAGTTTCAAAAGCTGACAATTCAGCACATGGTATATGCAGGATGCTTTGGGAGCCTTAGACGAGGCATGCAAGTCAGTTTGGGGTTTTTCTAGAAAAGCTTCCTGAGTGGGAGGAAGCTTGAGTTGAATCCTCAAGGACCAGTGGGTGTTATTCAGGAAAAAAATAGGAAACAGTCTGTGCAAAGACACAGAGGAATGAGAGCATTTTTTTTTTTTTGCCTCTAAGATCTAATAGTTGATAAGAATATAGTATGACTGTAAGGGGAGGCAAGAAATGAGGCTGGAGAGAAACTCAGCAGCCCCCTCACAATAGGCCCTAGAAGCCTTGTTAAGCCTTGGACTCTACCCTGAATGTTACGGAGTTGGTGTGATAGTGATGGTGGGGTGCAGGGAAGATTGAAAGATAATGAGGATATGGAACAGGAAATGACATAATCAGATGTGGGTAGAGTGCAGATCAGAGCCTCAACTACGTCAGTGTGGAACAAGTTGAGATCAGAAAATTTTAATGGGCTTTGAAAAGATGTTTTACTGACAGACGAAGACCTGCAAACACAACATGCATCTAGAAACACATCAGTGTGAGAGTCAATCTAGTCCTCCTGGAGTAATGTCACTGTTATCATCAAGCAGGCAGTATTTGCCCAGAGGCTGAGGAAAGCCATTCCCCATCATTTACAATAGAAATTCATTGATTCATTCCTTCAGTCATTCTTTTAACAAATACTCATTGAGGAGCTACAGTGTTTTAGGCTCTATAATTGGTCCTGTCCTTCAAAGTTATTTTAAAAGTGTTGCATATTCATAGCATTATTCTTCAGCTAAATTCTTTAAACTTGAGGCCCATTTGCCAATGACCTTACTTGCCTGTGATATTCATTGTTGTATCCAGCACCTAGGCACAGTCTGGCATGGAGTAGGGTTAAAAAAAAGTTTGTTGAATGAATTGATTATGGAATATAGCCCTACTCTGCAATGAGAAGGACAACGGAGACTGACCTAGGTAGCTTAGGAGCGGAAAGCCTCCATGCCACTCGTTAGGATTTTCCCTCTCAGAAGCACATGAGTGGACTCTTCCTCCTTCCTGCCCCTAGTAACCCTTAAGGACAGGAATGGCAGGAGGAAATCAACAGAGCCTCCAGAACATCTTCAACTACAGCTGTATCTAATTACTGCAGACCTTAAAGGAGGACATCAGAAACAATGAAATGGTGACTGAAGAGTGGTCTGGGAAAGTGGCAATAGAGTATACACGTATCTGGAGAATTTATTTTGTTGGATGGTGAACTAACATTACACATTTCTCTTGTAGAAATAGAAGAAATGTGATTTTTATGTCTTGAATGTTGTCTCTCCCTCCCTCCCTCCCTCGCTCCCTCCTATCCTTCCTTCCTCCCTTCCTCCCTCCCTTCCTTCCTTCCTTCCTTCCTTCCCTCTGTGTCTTAATGTTATTGCTTACCTCGGAGGATGAAACTGAAAGAACGATATCCCCACCGTTTGGTATGAAAAATTGTGTTAACTCTATGCACTTTTGTGGGTTTAGAAGATGGACATTCTTGTGCTACTGATGCAAGGTGATCTACTTGGATGTAAGATCAAATGACATGAAGGAAGCTGCTCTGAAACCTGGCTTCTTGGAAGGGCCAAAGAAACCTTTGGATAGGCATGAATTTTTATCAAAGAAGAGCACCACGAAGAAAAAGATGTTGAAGGATATAGTAGGGAATTAAAAGCAGTCAAGATGTTGGTGATTAGAAGAATATGACATGCAAAGACGGGTGAAGGAGATTCAACTCTCCATCTCTGAAGTTCTGAAAAGAGGCTGATTTACCACCCTGTGGGGAAGGTGGATGTGCTCTATGGGACTAGCAGGTTTTAGTGCTCTCATTACTGGTCCAAAAGGGATATGGGGCATGCTGCAAGGAGGACCTAGAACGGTTAATGGAGAACTGCGACATCTCCCACAACTTGCATTGAACGAGTGAATGAATGACAGTATTTAGAGCTGTTTGACTCATGGTGGGTCTTCCAGTTAAGAGTCTACTATTTTCATTATTATCATTCTTCCTTCACAGGCATCTGGGTAGGGATGAGAGCCTCTATCCATAGCCCTCCTTTGCACTTTTCCATCCAAAATTTCTCCCTTATCTCTAAAAATTGGGGCTAGGTATTTCAAGAACTCCTGGACACAGAGGCTGCTCTCAATTCTCCTTCTAAGCTAATGATCATAATTTTGAAAGAGAAAAGAAAATCTGTAAAGGAGTCACCTAGATCCAGAGATCGTGAAAGATCGAAGTTTCTCAAATATGGCTCATGAAAGCAAAATGACAAGAGACAAAGCACACACCAAAAACACTGGGAAGAGTAAAGAAAAAGGGAAAAAAGCAAGAGACTTAGCCATATAATTAAATAAGCTTTAAGCTGAAATTTGAGGGGGAGGAGAATAAAGGTCCATAAACAAGATATTATGGGAGACAGTTGGTGTGGCACAGAAAGAACAGTGATGAGGGACGTTCCCAGTAATTTGCTGAAGAAAATAACAGGGGAGATGTTTGAGGACTATATTTATGATCTTAGATTATGTACAGATTATAAGTAATAAATAAAGTCAGCCTGGAGTTTTAACACTAGGAATTAAGTCCAGTGACATAGAAAACACTGTAACTTTGTGGGCTAGAATTTAGAACAACATGCAAAGGTTTGTCTTGTTCAAAGGAAGCAGACCAATGAAATAGACGCGATGGGCATGCCCCAAAGCCTCAGCTATTTATGGATAGCCACATAATTGAAGCATGGCTGCACAGTGGAGAACACTACTGAACATAAAAGGGGAGAAAACAGAAGTAATCTGGGGGTTAGGCGGTGAGGGCATAGTGTGTTACCTTGTCAGGTGCAAACTGCAAAGGTGGATGTGGTAACTGAAACGGAGTCCATACAGGGCAATGTCATGGGCAAATTCCATTATCCAGAAATCTGCTTGACCTTTCTTTCTGCTAAAAGCTGAGCATTTGATAAACTGCCTCAGGGACAATATCATTTACTGGAAGTCATAAACTCTAGAACTATGAACTTGATGCTGATCTCTTGGGAAAAAATTGAGAAACTTCAATTCAATAAAAAAAATTTAAGTGTCTAATAAATTGAGCCAGGCAATAGATGAGTCAAATGGGCATGAGGCTAACCTTCTAGTGGGAGATACAGATGCTAAATGACTGATTCCACAATTGATGAAGTTGCAATGGTGAGGTGTCTTGAAAAGGAAAAATATAGGGTGATGTTAGGCAAAATAGGGAGACCCACCATAGTTGATGGGGGTGCTCAGGGAAGGACTTTCTGGGGAAATGACGTTTATGCTGCTATTGGAAGAAATTTACTTGGCAAGAGGGCCCTGAGATGGGACATGCAGGGAGGTGGGGTCTGGGTAAGGGGTTGGGACTAAGGAAGAGTGTGGGAAGATAAGGCTCCGTCATGGGTTTTCAAGCTTGCATTTTTCCTTGGGGTGGCACTGCCATGTGGAAAAGGGAGAGGGCGAGAACTATTTTGAGTGGCTCCAGAGAGCAGAGCTAAGACTCGAGTGTGCGTGCTACAGGGATGTGCAACGCATGAGAGGTCATTGTGCAGCTCGAGCTGCCCGGCACTGGAAAGGCCCACCTGAGAGGACAGCTGCTTTACCTGAATTCACAGGAATAGGTCAAGTGGAAGCCGCTCAACAGTTCCCAGGGTTATCTATCAGAAAGGAGTTCTTGTATTTGGGAAATTGGACAATGTACAATAACACCCACTCACAGAGCACCTACTCTGGTGGTTGGCATTGTTTGTGCAGGTGCCAGGAGCACAGTGGTGAACAGAGCACCCCCTCACTGCAAGTGGCAGAGAAAACAGGATGCCATGTGGAAAATGTCATTTCACTTTCTGTGCCTTTCACTTAATCTCTTACCACGACCCTACCCCAATGCCCTGTCCCACTACACCAAGAAAGTCACTCAGAACCACGAACACCAGCTAGAAGAGGCTGCAGCTCTGCAGCTGCTGGGGGTGCTGGTGCCAGCTTCCCAGCTACGCCGCCCCCTTGGCTCCCACTTGTGGTTTTTTCCTGCTTTTTATGGTTCTCCATTGACTCGGCCCTCGATCTCAGATTACAACTCGGTTCTTAATCCTGAGCCAGCCCTCTGGACCCAGGCAGGCTTGGTTTTTCACCCTAGGCACTGTCTCCGGGCACAATTCGTCCTCCTCCTTATATTCTCAGTTTCTCTAAGGGCTCCTGCCCAGTGTTCTTGGCACCCCCTGGGCCTGCTCCCTGTCATCACCCCACTGGGGAGGGGCAGGCTCAGGAGCGCTGAAGAGTGGAGGGGAGCTCGGAGCAGGCTGCCTTGGGAGTTACTCAGAGGGAGCAGGACTGGGCGGGAATTTCAGGCGAGGACAACAGCCCTGAGGTGATCTAATACGTCCTACCTGCACTGAAATAAATGCTCATGCTTCAAGTGGCAAATGAAAAAGCATTAATAAGCTGGGTGCCAGAAGGTCAAGGCTTGTGCTGTTCCCAGCTGCCTGATCCTCCCCCAAATCCCATACCCTGGTTTATCAGGTGAACATGAACAGACCTGCCATCCCGGCCCCAGCAGGACAGAATTCAGAAAATAAGGTGAGATGGGATTGTGAATTTAGCTTTTCATAAAAGAACCAACTAATGTAGATAGACGTTTTTATCTGAATTAATCTATTGAGTAAGCATTAAGTAGAGTTTCACTGTGATCCTCACTAGAGCTTTTCATTATTGATTGATTTAAACAGGCTCAATGCTTGATGGGAGTGCTACTTGGGTAAGAGAATTATTTGTAAAGCTAGACACTGAAATTGCTGCAGGCCACAACCTGCTTTGTATGGACAATCACGGAAAGAGCAAGCTTTTTCTTTCTGCCACCCTGACCCGGGAAATCTTGGAGTGTGATACTTAATGGAGGATGTCCTCTGCTCAGCCTCCGGAGCAGACACTGCCAACGAGGTTTAATTGAGGAGAGTAATATTCTCCGAGGTGAAGCTATGTGATTATTCTCTTTGGGGTCTTTAACTTTACACTTATCTTTGGCAAATGTTTTCATATCTGAATTGTCAAATTGAAAGAAATGCAGAAAGGAAGTGCTGTTAAGGTGTCATTTACGACTGAGGATTCTAGAAGGAAAGTAGACTCCTGAGACTAAGCGAAAATCACTGCCACTTAGAACATTCCAGCTACCCAGCCTGGTGCCTCTCAGCTTCACCAGTCAAATAGGATATTTCAGAAAGCATGCAAGGTAGGAGCACTTGTCTTGGAGCATGTGTGCACTCCTCGGTGGACATATCCACTGCTTTGGGAGCCCAAGATAGTGCAAGGCACCACGAGCGCCCCTTGGCACATCTGGCACAAATAGGCAGAAGACCAGCAGTGCTGGGAGTCCTGAGAAGAGATTTGGGCTGTGGGCTGGGAGACTACATTCTTGTCCTGCTGCTGCCGTAATTAGCCATATGACTTCAGACAGGTCATTGAGCCTCACATTAATCACCTATAAAATGTGATATTCTACAATTCTTTGTATGACTTGTTTCCAGATGTCTTATAGTAGCTTTGGGCTAAATCTGCTTCAGAAGGTCAACTTGGTACAAAACAAAGTTCAGGACTGTGTAGACACTTACGTCCAGATAGTCACTACCAGAATCAGGGTTTGGGTCCTAGTAGGCTGGGTCAGAGAGATTCCTTGGTACTCTTGTGTGTGTGTATCTGAAAATGTCTGGCTGCTGATATAGATGGTGGAGTGTGATCTCATATTTGCTAAATAAAGAAGAATATGCAAACAGTAAAAATATCCCTTTGAGAGGGTTGGTGGGGGATATTCTTCAAAATTGGGATTATGAGAGGCAGTGTGGTGTCGTGGTTATGTTTGGGTCAAATTGTGTCCCCTTAGAACAGATGTTGAAGTCCTAACTCCCAGTACCTGTGAATGTGACCTTAAATGGAAATAGGGTCTTTTCAGATTTAATAAAGTTAAGATGAGGTTATTTGAGTGGGCCTTAATCCAATATGACTAGTGTCCTTCTAATAAGAGAGAAACATGTACACAGACACACATGGGAGAATGCCACGTGCACATGAAAGCAGAGGTTGGAATGACATAGCTACAAGCCAAGAAACACCAAGGGTTGCATGCTACCACCAGAAGCTGGAAGAGAGACATGGGCCAGATTCTTCTTCAGAGCCCTTAGAAAAGCCAATACCTTGATTCCAAACTTCTAATCTCCAAAACCACGAGACAATAAATTTCTGTTTTTTTAAGCCATCTATTAATAGATTAGGGCGCTTTTGTTACATCAGCTCTAAGAAACTAATGCAGGGTACAAGTGTGGACTCCAAAGTCAGACATGTGAAGTTAAAAACTTGTCTTCTGACTTACCAGTTGTGTGTGGGCAAGTTACTTAACCTCTCCGAGCCTCAGTTTCCTCTGCTGTAAAATGGAAATGGGATGGAGAGAGGTCTGATGAACTAAGGGCTTTGTTTGCCTTCCACAGTGCTCTATTTCCTCTGCGGAGGGGCTGACCGAGCCTGGTGCTTTCAACTCAAGCTCTACTTCTCACCCTCTTGGACTCAGACACTCTCTAAGTAGCAGCATGGTTTTCGGTTAAAATCTAGCTACATGAAGAATACACCTTAAGAAGAATTATAACTAATAATCTTACCCATCTACACAAACCTCCCCCACCCCCAACATGTGCACAAAACAATAAACCTCAATAAAAATAACCTCAAGGATCTGGCTTGACCTTGGCAATTTCAAATGATGCACAAATTGTGGCCTTGGCAGCCCCAGGCTTTATCGATGTGAGAATCGCTCAATTTGGGGGCGCCTCTCAGAGCATGCATGCTTAGGCTGAAGACACCCGTTGGTAGCAGCTGTCATGGGCGAGACCAATTTCAAAGGCCCAGCTTCACTCTCAGTTGACAAACATTTAACGTCTGTTGGCTCAACATAGAGAACTGAGGAGGGAAAACCCGGCGGCTGGGAGCTCTCTGGTAGAGCAAGACTTGCGAGAGTGATAGATGAGGTGTGTTTAGTGAGGATTGTACAAATTGTTTCCTTTTAACAAGACGGAAACCTCCTGAAAACATCATCTGTTTTTGGCTTGCTAATTATGCTTTTGCCTTTCCTCACTTAGCTGAAGCTTTGACGGCCCTAAATTTCCTAAAGGCCTTGTTAAGAAAAATAAAATTAGGATTTAATTATATGAGTACACTACATACATACTGTCTTTTAGGCTCTAGGGAGTGCCACACATTTATGTGGATTCATTCATTTATGCAACAACTTTTACTGAGCCCCTAGTCTGTCCCAGGCAAACTTCTAGGTACCAGAGTTGTTAGTTACATAAATGACTATGGGTCGTTAAGATGTTCAGTGATCATTTTAAATATAGTTGTGTATTATTCAATCACCAGTATCTCCATGCTAGCACTGGAGTTGACACAGAAGCTACATTGAGGCCAAAGGGCTTGCCATTTAGTTAAAGAGAGAAGAAAGACTGACTTGCAATCTTAACAGGTACTGTAATAGCAATCGTGTAACCAGCGAAGTAATTATAATAATGAGAGTAACTAACATTGATTTTTTAATTAGGTTAGCTCATACGTGATCTAAATAGATCATATTATTTAATCCTCACATGAACCTGATAAAAGGTGTTCATATTATGTCCATTTTATAGATAACAAAACAGAGGCATAAAAGTTAAACAGCTTGTCTTAGGACATGCAGGTAGTAAGTAGCAGCACTGTTCTGGTCTGGCTCCAGAAGCTGCCCTCATGAGCAATTCTCTACTCTGCACACAGAAACTCCGTCTGAAACAGTGGGATCAACTGCAGCTGCATATACATAAAGCCACCCACTTTTATTAGGAGAATTTTGTGAAATGTTTCTGTAAACAGCAGAGACTCTTGACACATTCAAAAGAAGGTTCAGTTGGCCAAAGGTTGATTTATGCTTTTGTCTTCAGGAACATATCTATCGTGTAACGGGAAATTCACCTGGTTGTTGAGCTTGCATATATTGCAGAGGGAGGTAAAGACGATACAGTAGACACCTCTTTCCCTTAATCAGTGAAAATAATTTCACTGACAATTTTTTCAAATACAGAAAAATATAATGAAGAAAACCAAAGTCTAAACTATCCTGCTGCACAGATAACCCTTGTTGACTTTGAACTTTAATCATATGCATCTATTCCTTTTATTTTTAAAAAGGATGGAAAAGCATAAAATGAAAAATAAGAGGTCTGTTTTCCACCTTAATCCCCTAATATCAATGAGAGTTTCTCCAGTATCCTTGAAGAAACCAGTGTAGAATTGAACACTTCTGCATGGGTTAGAAGGCGTGAAAAGGCAAGTTCTATTGTGTGCTGAGTCCCCTCCAGAGGGTATGAGTCCCAAAAGTAAATATTACTTTATTCTGGACATCAAGTGTGGGGGGTAGGTAGGAAAGGAGATCGTCAGAGAAAGTCCTAACTATTGGGTCTCCTGTTTCTTCCCCAAGTGCTTCCACCTGAATCTTATGAAGGTTTGGTCCCTTTGGTCTTCTCATTAGACATCCATGATCAAGGCATCACTCGCTCATCTCCATCCGATCCAAACATGATTCATATGCTTGTATTAGTCCCCCTAATGCTGTCTCCTCACTTTTATCCTTACAACTTCGAGGGGAAGATTTATGCTAAAATCCAGTGCAGAGTCTCCTTTCTACTCATACTCCTTCCTGTTTTCTCTCACTCCAACTCATCCCTCTCTCTTCTCTCTTTCTCTCCCTCTCTCTCTCCCTCCATATCTCCCTCCCTCCTTCTCTTTAAACAGCTCTGCATTTCCACTAAATTTTAGACCCACTGCTATTTTTTCCTACACATGAATGGGTGCATTTGGTGGTACGTAGAGATGGCGTTTGAGTGCATGTGTCTTTCTAGCAACAGTCTATTGCTCGCCTGATTCTGTTTAAGTCCTTAACAGAATGAACAAATCCTCTGTGGGAGTTATCTGGAGTCAGAGGAGTCCTCACTCTCATCCTACAGGCCATCGCTGAGTGCTTCTTTCATCAATACACCATTGCTAGGCGTGAAATGGGCTATTTAGGATTTTAAGAGCCAAATGTAAATGTGCTTAATGAGCCTCGAGGGAGCTGTGGCATGGCCAGGGAAAAAAGGCTTTTAGCAGCAGATGCAGACAAAAGTATTGGATTTCTGTCTCTGGGTCTCCTGAAAAGTCAAAGACAAAGAAAATGGAGATCCTGGCCGCTGATGGGGTAAGAGTCAGTCAAAACCTAAAACCCAAGCAACTGGAGTCTCTTGGCATTTTTCTTTTTGGTAAAGAATTCAGCAAATGGTGGGGAGACATGTGGAGTGTAATTATTTGTTATAACAGTGCAAAGCCCTTGGTACTGTTGGGTATTCCCCAAAAGAGCGCAAGGAAACCAGTGACAGAGAGCAAATCTTTGCAGTAGTTTTAAGGTTCTGAGCAGTGAATTTAAAAAAAAAAATTTTTAGATGTAACTTGAAAAACTCATCGGAGGACTCAAAATCTGCCTGAAATCTCCTTTTGGCTCTGTCAAAACAACATTCTTTGTCTCTTTACTAGTAAATAGGAAGGCTAGTTTAGGCATCTCAGCGCATTAGAAATCTGTTAAATGTCTCACATTTACTCTGCTGTAGCTTGAGGCTGGAGTCTGGGAGACTTCCTGCCTCTGACAACTGTTTTATGCCTACCCGGGTTGGGCCAGCTCTTCTTTAGTGTGTTAAAAGTGGCCTGTTTCTGAATATAACAATGCTGATACTTGATCCTGGCAGAAAAAGAAGTAAAAAATAACTTACACACACACACAAAAATTTTTTTATGGCTTTAGGCAAGTCAGTAACTCTGGGCAATCTGTATGGTTCACATTCTGCAACAGCTGAGCCTCCAGCATTTGCATCCCTTGGGGTGAGGAGGGAGCCGAGGTCACCCACACTGTCTGCCTTGATACTCACCCTCCGACACTCCCATTGGGCAACTCCACGCTGGCTGTGTGCACGCTCAGCCTACACCCGCAACTCTCGGCAGTCCTCTGCCCCAGTTTCCATTCGCTTCCTTGATCTATTTGTACACCTGTATGTTCTCCCCTGGCCGGTAAGCCCTGGGAAGACAGGGGTGGAGTCTTTTTCTTATCGCTCAGAGCACTCAACATGGAACTTTGTACATAGAAACAGCCAGGTATATATTTGCTAAAGAATAATAATTTTTTAAAAAGGAGTATATTTTGTCCTTTTAGTAAGTCCTATTCTCCCGACAAGTCTGACTAAATTTATTTATTCTCTAACCACTACTCTGGTGGCATCTTGCATAAATTTTATGTGCTCATGAGTTTAAATCCTTTGCGTTTTTAAAAAATATTTAACTAGAGGAATATTGGATCATGTGTCCTCAAACAAATCACCAAAATTCTTGGTGTCTCAATTTTTCTGTCTTTTTAAAAGGACAAGAGTTATTATAAGGTAGAGAAATATAAGACAGAGAATGGTAGAGAATGATCACTGTGGTCCAGGTTTGCTATCTGTGTGATCTTAGGCAAGTTACCCGAACTCTCTGGGCTTCAGTTTCCTTATCTGTAAGTTGAGGATATGTCCTAATTTTCAGGGTTGTGGTGAAGATTGAGTGACATTCAACAAAATGATGCATACATAGCTTTTAGAATTGTGCTTTTACTTTTTGAGTGCCCAATAAACTCCACTGAAGAGGATCGACTTAACTTTTGAGGAAATATGTAGAGATCTGGGACTTAGAAAATTCCCTCTGGGGTTTTGGAGATGGGGGAGGGCTCTGGGTCCTGGGAGAAGGGGCCACGGATCTTGTTTCCTGGCTATATCCTGTGGTGAAAGCACAAACTCAGGGGAAATGGTCAGTGGTTGCAGTGGTCAGGGGGATAGGCTGTGGGCCTGGAGTGCTGACCTCACTCACTATTTCCAGACTCAAGTGTACTTCAGGGGCACCAAAGTGGTAGATCTAGAGAGACCATGCGGGTTAGGACAATGAATGTCTCAGTCCCAACAGCTCTGGACAGATGGCTAATGACCCCAAGGGACTCCATAAGTGCCTTGGAACTCCGAAAGACCCTGGACCTTAGCTCCAACATGGGAGCCCTCAGAATACTTGAAGTTGCATTTCCTACTACCCAGGCCGAAGGGGGCTCAGAGTTAAGCTGATTTATAGAAAATAAAGATGTGCTATTTCTTCCATACTTACTATATTTAACATTAAAAATATTAAGTCTGTCACAGAATTTCACTAAGGTGTTGACTCTATTTCATAATATTTGAGGGCTTTGAGAAAGGATAAAATATTTAAAATAATATATTATTAAGTCCATTCTGATTACGAATTTGGTGCTTTTATAAAATAGTCTTTTTTATTTTTTGACAATATTTTTTAATAAGTTGGTGCTATGGACTGAATGTTTGTGTCTCCCTCAAATCTTTATGTTAAAGCCTTAACCCCCAGTGTGATGATGTTAGGAGGTGAGACCCTTGGAGGTGATTACTTTTAGATGAGATCATGAGGGTGCAGCTCTCCTGAATGGCATTAGTGCTGTTATAAGAAGAGGCTTGAGAGAGATAATCTCTCTCTCCACCCACAAGAGGACACAATGAGAAGATAACCTTCTGCAAACCAGGAACAATGCCCTCACCAGGAACCAGATCTGTTGGCACCTCGATCTTGGACTTTCCAGCCTCCAGAACTGTGAGAAATAAATTTCTGCTGTTCAAGCTGCCTGGTTCAGAGTGTTTCATTACGGCATCTTGAACTGACTAAGACACCTGGATTCTCTATAAATTAATATTTTTTAGCCTCTTACATGGCATGGCCACCTCAAATTTTATGTAAATTCAGACAGAATAACATACCTACAGATAGGAATGAGTAGACAATAGACTGTTGATATAATAACATCTAATATAACATCCTACATAATTATAGATCTTCAACAAATATTTGGGAAATGAATGATTAATGGGCAGATGCTGACAAATCTTTAAAATTATCAACAAAGGCATAAATTTTATTCTCTTTAGCTTTAGTGTTAGTAAACATTGTTGTATTCTAATCCTTGTAAAATTAATCATTGGTGTATAAAATATACAATTCTCCATTAATTAGAATACATGATTAATCAAAATAAATATATCATTTCCTGACCATACTGAATAGTAGAGAATTTATAGAATTAGGTGACACTGTTGGCAGGCATCTCAATACATTATTGCTAAAGGCAACATTGCTCTTTGATGAAATTGTGAAAGGAGCAGGCTTTATTTCTCTTTTTAAAAATTATTATCATTATGACTATTATTTTTGATGGACAAATCACAATTATATATATTTATGGGGTACAATATGATGTTTTGATATATGTATGGAATGTGGAATGATTAAATCAAGCTAATTAACATATCCATCACCTAGCTTACCTATCATTTTTTTATGGTGAGACATTTGAAATTTACTTTCTTAGTTATTCTGAAATATATACTACCTTATTATAGACTGCAGTTACCCTTTTGTGCAATAGATCTTGAAACCTATTCCTCCTGTTTACCTGAAACTTTGTATTCTTTGACCAACTCACAATTCCTCTCTCCCCACCATGCCCCATCCAACCTCTGGTAATCACCATTCTCCTCTCTACTTCTGTGAGTTCAATCAATGTTTTTAGATTCTATGTGTGAATGAGATCATGTGCTATTTGTCTATTGGTGCCTGGCTTATTTCACTTAGCATAATGTCTTCCAGATTCATCCATGTTTTTGAAAATGACAGGATTTCCCCCTTTTTGAAGGCTGAGTAGTATTCCATTGGGTATATATACCACGTGTTGCATACACAGCATTAGAATCAAGCTTGTACTTTCTGAGTGTTCGATAAGCGCTGATGATGAACACTTATGTCGATTCCATATCTTGACCATTGTGAATAATGCTGCAATGAACATGAGAGTGCAGATATTCCTTTGAAATATTGATTTCAGTTCTTTGGGTATAAGAAGTGGGATTACTGGATCATGGAGTAGTTCTATTTTTAGTTTTTTGAGGAACCTCCATAATATTGTCCATAATGGCTGCACTAATTTACATTCCCACCAATAACGTACAAGAGTTCCCTTTTCTTTACATCTTCACTGGCACTTACCTTTCATCTTTTTGATAAAGGTCAATCTAATAGGCATGACATGATATCTCATTGGGGTTTTAATCTGCATTTCCCTAATGATTAGCAATGCAGAGCATTTTTTCATGTACCTGTTGGCCATTTGAATATCTTCTTTGAGAAATGTCTGGTCAGATCCTTTGCCCATTTTTTAATTGGATTATTTGCTTTCTTGCTATTGAGTTGTTTGAACTCCTTATTTATTTGGGATATTAACCCCTTATCGGATGTACAGTTTACAAAAACTCTTATTCATCCTTTTTCTCCCCCTTGCAGCTCTCTCACCCTTTGGCGAGGGCTTCATTTCTCATATAGCCCCTGGATGACAGGGGCTTTTTCCTGTAGCAACCTGTCTCTGGCATTTTTCTCTTTTCCACTTTCTAATTGTCTTCTTATTAGATATATGTACAAAGATACTCATTGCTGTGTTCGTTATAATAATAAAAACTGAAATTAAAATAAATATCCAAACAAATGATGAGATATTCCCAAAATGAATATCATGTGGCCCTTATGGTGTTTTAAAAAATTATTTAATAACCTAAGAAAATATTAACGGTACAATATCAAATGAGAAAATAGGATGTAGTTTAGGTGAATGGTTCTGTGGGTATATCAAGGTAGACCTTGGAGTTCAAAGAGGAACCATTGGCTATGCCTGTTTCTGAATATCCTTGCTTAAAAATTTTTCTCTAAGTGGAGTTTTTGAAAAACAATTGTGAGGCACTGACTCCAAGCTCACACTCTTTTTCACAAACTCCTGGAATGCAGTCTTTCTATGTTGCTGATTAAGTGTCGAGGGTTGTTTTTCAAGTTAGAGCCAAGATAGGGGGTTGGTCGACACTGTCATTTGGAAATTAAGGCGCCTTGCTTGGATACATGCTAAAATAAAAGACCCTTTTGCCTTGGCTTAGCGCTGAATCAAGAGTATCTACGGGCAAGGTCAAGAATCATTGCAGAAAATAGTTTTGGGTTTCTTTTAACCCAGAAGTAAGTGATCAATAAAGCAAATTATAAAACTGCCTAATAGTAACCATGGTTATCGTTGGTGTTGGAGTTGTGGGTTGTTTTAATTTTCCTGTTGGTATCTTTATTTTCTAATTCCTTAGTAATGAGTGTGCTATTGGTATTATAATAAAAAAAATAACATTAAAGCCCTCTAATTCACTTGTACACCTCACTCTCATTGGCCTGTACAGCCAAAACTAGGTCACATTTTCACTAATATGCAGCTTGCAATGACTTTGCCCCTGCCTGCCCATGAGGCAACTTCTGCTCCTCAAACTGCTCTCTGGGTATTTATAAGAGTCTTCTAGCACTTTCTTCCTGGGCATGACCTTCTTCCATTCTGACCTCCCTGTCAAGCCCTGGTGCATAGGCAGGCACTGTGACACTGCTGGGCGACTGGCCCCTCCTGGGTAACTGCTGCCTTGCACAATGGCCCTAGCTGGGGAGGAAGGGCACTGCTGCTTCCTTTACCCCTTCTTCTCCATGTCCTAGGACCTGAGACAATTCCCTAGATGCATACCTGAGACTAAGCCAGAAAATTTCACAAGATTTCACTAAAGCCCCAGAGCAATGGAAGGGACATATATTCTAGATGTTAGCTTATAAGTATAACTACATGGGGTTGCCTTCAAAGCCCACAAATCCAGGGCTTCCCTCAGAATTCCCTTCCCAATACTTTACTGCTCCCTGACCTCCCCCACTCCCACATCCTGGAATGCTCAGGCTATTTAGGCCTCAGAGTTCACATCTATAGGCATCTCAAGGATAACTCTTCCTTCCAGACGAAGGCTCCCCTCCTGGGGCCTCATCTCGGATTTCTAATGGAATCTTCCCAAGACAATTAACAAAAAACAATTTGCTGCCTTGGAGAGAAACCTATGCCCCTGCCCTTAAGGGAGTATGGCTAGGTTCTCCAATGTCAAGAGAAAAATTACTATAAATTAGCTGAAAATTGATATATTGCATTATTCTTTTCTGGAGTTTTCAGTCATCAGTTCTACATATAGGAGCTCAATGGTCCAGTCCAGATTTTTCTGAGATTTTCCAGATAAGTTCTTTTTTATGGTTTTCCTGTCCATTGTGAGGTCAAGATTAGGCCAGTGTAACTGACCTTTCTCTTATCATCTTCAACTTGTCTCCTTTGAGCAGTCACTAAAATATTCACACAAGCATACACACACGTACTCACACGTACTCACACTCACGTATCTCCACACGCACAAGCAGCAGGTTGTCTCTGTCGAACAGCACAGTGAAAGAAACTTCATCCTGGAAGAAATAAGTGTGAAGAATCTCACTAAAACCCATATCCCTGGACTTGTGTTGGTTTACATGACCAAAGAGTGCACTTATTTTCTCAGTTGAAAACACCTGCAGTTAATCTACTTCACAGAGTTCCCCAAGAACAATAATGGGTGGGGACTTCCTTGACATTTGTGTCACTAAAGGGGCCCACTTGAAGCAATTATCCCAAATCAAAGAAACAGTCTACCCCAAAGCTTAGTTCAGTTCTCTGCTTCTTTTGAGAGAAAATTGCTTTGGTTTTGAAAAGGCAGTTTTCCAGCCTATAAAGAGAAAGAGACAAAGGGGGGGGTGGAGGGGATAGAGAGAGAGAGAGATAGAGAGAGAGAGAGAAAAGATTTTTAATTTATTCTAGACACCATTTTGTACCATGTGTTATTTATGCATTAAAGTTGACTTTTCTTGCACCATGTTTCTGCAGGGCTTACTTTCTGCTGCAACTAACCAAAGAAATGAATGATCAGGAATGCAGCACTGACTAATAATAGCCTATTCTCTTTCTCATCTCAGTTACCATTAGCAACTTGGGAGCTATCTTCAGTGCTTGAATCCAGTGGACTGACTGACACAGAGACTCCCAGTTTAGGGTCAGGTTGGACCAGGACCAGGATGGCCATTGAGGCACTGGGGGGAGGGGCACTGTACTGGGGGGGCACTGTGCTGGGGGCTCTGCTCACATCATTAATCTTCACTGTCAGGACCATCAACCAAGTAGCTGGAAATTTCTGAGAGAGTCAGCATTTCTCAGTCCTGCTCAAATCTCCATAGGGCTTCCACATTCCAGTAGAAGGAATGAAAAGTTGGAAAGAGAGCAAAGAAGAAAGTGTCCAATGAGGAGATGTCATATGTTAGGATTACTTTTTTAGAGAAAGAAAAGCTGAGTGTAACTTTAAATGAGTTTTAACTATTACGGAATTGATTACCAAGAGAGTTTAGGATTGCACGTTTGTAGAGGCAGAACTAGAAAGAATGAATTTGTGTCGCTCCAAGAATGATAGTAAGGAACTAGTGACTATTCACAGTAGCCAAGATATGCAATCAGACTAAGTGTCTGACAGGGCAGCGGAACAAGATGACTGAATAGGAAACCTCCAGCCATCGTCCCTCCACACGAACACCAAATTCAACAACTGTCCACCCAAGCAAGCACCTTCAGAAGAACCACAAATCAGGTGAGCAATCACACTACCTGGTTTTAACATTATATCAAGGAAAGAAGCATTGAAGAGGGCAGAAAAGACAGTATTGCATTGCCTACGCCACACTTCCCCCATTCTCTGGCAGTGACACACCAGCATGCCCAGGGGAGAAAGATTCTGTGTGCCCCAGGGGAGGGAGAGTGAAGTGATTGTGGGATTTTGCATTGAACTCAGGGCAGCTCTGGCACAGGGGACCAAAATACAGGGCAGAATTCTGTCAGTGCCCAAGAGAGAGCATTTTGACCAGCCTGACCAGAGAGAAATCCTCTGCCCTGAGACCTAAGTTCCTGCTACCCCACCACCAGCTAAAAAAAAGCAGGTTGGGCCCTGGATTAAATTTTTAAGGCAGTCAGGCCACAAAGGTTGTAGTCATTGGGCAATTCCTGCCACTGTGCTGGCTTGGAGTTAGTGGACTTGGGTGCACATGACCCAGTGAGATACTAGCAGCTATGGCCACGCCAGCCCCTGTGTGCCCTCTCCCAACTACAGGTAGTGTGGCTCACAGAGTCTTCTTCCACTTGGGGAAAGGAAAGGGAAGAGTTCAGAGGACTTTGTTTTACTACTTGGGTACCAGATCAGCCACAGTAAAATAAAGTACCAAACAGACTCCTGAAGCCTCTGATTCCAGGTCTTAGATCCTGGATGGCATTTCTGGACCCACCTTGAGCCAGAAGGAAATATGTTGCCCTAAAGAGAAGGACCCAGTCCTAGCAGGATTCACCACCTGCTAACTACAGAGCCCTTGAGCTTTGAATGAACATCAGCAGTAGCCAGGTAATAGTCACCATTGGCTTTGGGTAAGAGTGAGCTGGCTTTAGGTGTGACCTGGCACTGGTGGCCACAGAGGAATGCCCATGTCATTCCTCCCCCAGCTCCCACAGCCCAGCACAGAGAGTGAGAGAAGAGAGTGAGAGACTTTGCCTGGTAATCCAGGGACTTCTCCCCTGTTTTACCTAATTCCACCATGGATATACCTCCAGGAGTCTGCAAGAGTCACCACATTAGTGGATTTGGGGAAACCTCAGTGCTGAGACATCTGCAGTGTCCGAAGACATAGATCACAACACTCAATTTGTTTGAATACCTGGAAAGCCTTCTCAGGAAGAACGGGTTCAAATAAGCCCAGACTGGGAAGATTAAAATAAATACCTAACTCTACAATACCCAGATTTCAACGAACATCCACAACCATCAACAACACCCAAGAAAACATGGCCTCACCAAACAAACTAAATAAAGTACCAATGACCAATCTTTTCAGACAAAGAATTCAAAATAGCTATCCTGAAGAAGCTCAATGAACTTCAAGACACCATAGAGAAGAAATTCAGAAGCTTATCAGAGAAATTTAACAAAGAGATTGAAATAATTAAAATTAAGCAGAAATTCTAGAGCTTGATAATTCAATTGGCAAACTGAGAAAATTATCAGAGTCTCTCAAGAGCACAATTGACCAAGCAGAAGAAAAAATTAGAGCTTAAAGACAGGCTATCTGAAAACACGTAGTCAGAAAAGAAAAAGAAAAAAGAATAAAAAAGAATGAAGCGGCCTGGTGTGGTGGCTCACGCCTGTAATCCTAGCACTCTGGGAGGCCGAGGCGGGAGGATCGCTCAAGGTCAGGAGTCCAAAACCAGCCTGAGCAAGAGCAAGACCCCGTCTCTACTAAAAATAGAAAAAAATTAATTGGCCAACTAAAAATATATAGAAAAAATTAGCCAGGCATGGTGGTGCATGCCTGTAGTCCCAGCTACTCAGGAGGCTGAGGCAAAAGGATTGATTGAGCCCAGGATTTTGAGGTTGATGTGAATTAGGCTTATGCCACAGCACTCTAGCCCGGGTGACATAGTGAGACTCTGTCTAAAAAAAAAAAAAAAAAAGAATGAAGCATGCCTACAAGATCTAGAAAATAGCCTCAAAACAGCAAATCTATGACTTATTGGCCTTAAAGGGGAGGTAAAGAGAGAGATTGTGGCAAAAAGTTTATTCAAAGAAATAATAACACAGAACTTTCCAAATCTAGAAAAGATATCAATATTCAGGTACAAGTAGGTCATAGAACATCAAGCAGGCTTAACCAAAATAATGCTACCTCAAGGCATTTAATAATTTAGCTCCCAAAGTTCACAGATAATAAAATGGTCCTAAGGGGAGAAAGAAAAAAGAAGAAAATAACATATAAAGGAGCTCCTATATGTCTGGCAGGAGACTTCTCAGTGGAAACCTTACAGGTCAGGAGAGAGTAGTATGACATATTCAAAGTGCTGAAAGGAAAAAACTTTAATCCTAGAATATTATATCCTGCAAAAATATCCTGCAAACATGAAGGGGAAATAAAGACATTTCCGGAAAAACAAAAACTGAAAGATTTCATCAACACCAGATCTGTCCTAAAAGAAACGCTAAAAAAGAATTCTTCAATCTGAAAGAAAATGATGTTAATAAACAATAAAAAATCATCTGAAGGTATACAATTCACTGGTAACAGTAAGTACACAAATACAGAATACTCAATTGCTGTAATTGCAGTGTATCAACCACTTATATCTTGAATAGGAAGACTAAAAGACAAACTTAGTAAAAATAACAACTTTTTGAGAGAGAGATAGTATAAAAAATATGGATGGAAACAAAAAAGTAAAAAGTGGCAGGGGGAGATGGAATTAAAGTGTAGAATTTCTCTTTGCTTGTTTATTTGTTTGTAAGCAGAATTGTTATAGGTTTAAAATAGTTGGCTGCAATTTTTTTTTGCAAGCCTCAAGTAACCTAAAACCAAAGAACCTACAAAGGATACATAAAAAATAAAAAGCAGGAAATTAAAACACATTACCAGAGAAAATCACTTTTAAAAAAGGAAGATAGGAAAGAAGTAAGAAAAAAATAGATGACTGCAAAACAACCAGGAATCAAATAACAACATGGCTGTAGTAAGTCCTAACCTATCAATCATAACATTGAATGTGAATGGACTAAATCCTCCAATCAAAAGACATGGAGTGGTTGAATGGATTGAAAAAAACAAGAGCCAACCATATGTTGTCTGCAAGAACCCCCCTTCACCTATAAAGGCACACATAGACTGAAAACAAAGGGATCGAAAAAGATATTCTATGCAAATGGAAACCAACAAAGAGCAGGAGTAGCTATACTTCTATCAGATAAAATAGACTTCAAGACAAAAACTGTTAAAAGAAACAAAGGAGGTCATTATATAGTGATAAATAGCTTAATTCAGCAGGAGGATATAATAATTCCATATACAGGCACCCAATGCTGGAGCACCCAGATATATAAAGCAAATATTCAGAGCTAAAGAGAGAGATAGACCCCAATACAATAATCATTGGAGACCTCAACACTCCACTTTCAGCATTGGACAGACAGACAGACAGTCAACACTGAAACATTGGACTTAATCTGCACTATAGACCAAATCGACCTAATAGATATTTACAGAATGTTTCATCCAACAGCTGCAGAATTCATGATCTTCTCCTCAGCTCATGGATTATTCTCAAGGATAGAACAAATGTGACGGCACAAAACAAGTCTTAAAAAATTCAAAAAATTGACATCATACCAAGTATTTTCTTTGACCACAATGTAATAAAACTAGAAATCAATAACAAGAGGAACATTGGGAAATATACAAACACATGGAAATTAAACAATATGCTGCTGAATGACCAGTGGGCCAATGAAGAGACTAAGAAGGAAATTTAAAAATTTCTCAGAATAAATGAAAGCATAACATATCAAAACCTATGGGATATAGCATAAAGCAGTAATAAGAGGAAAATTTATAGCAATGAATGTATACATCAAAAAAGCAGGAAAGCTTCAAATAAATAACCTAAAGATGCATCTTGAGGAACTAGAAAAACAAGAGCAAACCAAATCCAGAATTGGTAGAAGAAAAAAATAGTAAAGATTAATAGCAGCAATAAATGAAATCGAAGCCAAGAAAACAATACAAAATACCAATGAACACAAAGTTGGTTTCTTGAAAAGATAAACAAAATTGACACACCTTTGGCCAGATTAAATAAAAAAAGAGAGAAGACCCAAATACATAAAATGAGAGATGAAAAAGCAAATGGTACAACTAATACTGTAGAAATCCAAAGGATCATTACAGATTACTATGAGCAACTATATGTCAATAAATTGGCAAACCTAGAAGACATGGATAAATTCCCAGACATATACAACACCAAGATTGGAACAGGAAGAAATCCAAAACCTCAATGAACCAATAACAAGTAATGAGAAGCAGTAATAAAACTTCTGCCATCAAAGAAAAGCCCAGGACCTGATGGCTTCACTGCTGAATTCTACCAAGCAGTCAAAGAAGAACTTAATGCCAATCCTCCTTAAACTATTCCAAAAATTCAAGGAGGAGGGGATACTGCTAAATTCGTTCTATGAAGCCATATTACCCTGATATCAAAACCAAAGGCACAACAAAAAAAGACCAATATCTCTGATGAAAACACAATAAATGCAAAAATCCTTGACAAAATACTGGCAAACAGAATTCAAGAACATGTTAAAATGATTATTCATCATGATCAAGTGGGATTCATCCCAGAGATGCAAGGATGCTTCAACATACAGAAATCAGCCAATGTGATACATCACATGAGCAAAATGAAGGACAAAAGCCATATCATCATTTCCATTGATGCTGAAAAAAGCATTCGATGAAATGTAACATTCCTTCATGATAAAAATTCTCAAAAAACGTGGTATAGAAGGAGCTTACCTCCACATGATAAAAGCCATGTATAACAGAACCAAAGCTAGCATCATACTGAATGGGAAAAAACTGAAAACCTTTTCTCTAAGGTCTGAAATAAGACAAGGATGCCCACTTTCACCACTATTATTCAACATAGTACTGGAAGTTCTAGCTAGAACAATCTGGCAAGAGAAAGAAATAAAGGGCATCCAAACTGGAAAGGAAGAATTCAAATTATCCTGTTTGCAGATGATATGGTCTTATATCTAGAGAAACCAAAAGACTCCACCCCAAAACTATTAGAACTAATAAACAAATTTAGTAAAGCTGGAGGATACAAAATCAATATGCAAAAATCAGGAGCATTGCTATATGCCAACAGTAAACAATCTGAAAAAGAAACCAGGCAAGAAATCCCACTTACAATAGCTACAAATAAAATAAAATACCTACAAATAAACTTAACCAAAACAATGAAATATCTCTATAATGAAAACTATAAAAGATCAATGAAAGAAACTAAAGACAACACAAAGAAATGGAAACGTATTTCATGATCATGGATAGGAAGAACCAATATTGTTAAAATGTCCATACTACCCGAAGCAATATATAGATTCAATGCAATCCCCATCAAAGTACCAATGACATTCTTCACAGAAATAGAAAAAATAATCCTGAAATTTATATGGAACTACAAAAGACCCAGAATAGCCAAAGACATCCTGAGCAAAAAGAAAAAAATTGGAGTAATCACGTTACTATTTTCAAATACATTATACTATAGAGTTGTAGTGGCCAAAATAGCATGGTACTGGTATAAAAACAGACACATAGACCAATGGAGCAGAACAGAGAACCCAGAAATAAATTCACACATCTATAATGAACTTATCTTTGACAAAGGTGCCAAGAACATACAGTGGGGAAAGGACAGTCTCTTCACTAAATGGTGCTGGGAAAACTGGATATCCTCATGCTGAGAAATTAAACTAGACCCTTATCTCTCGCCACATATAAAAATCAAATCAAAATGGATTACAGACAAAATCTAAGACTGGAAACTATGAAATTACTAAAAGAAAACATTGGAAAATGCTTCAGAACATTGGTCTGGGCAAGGACTTGTTGAATAATACCCCCAAAGCTCAGGCAACCAAAGCAAAATTGGATAAACAGGATCACATCAAGTTAAAAAGCTTCTGCACAGCAAAGGAAACAATCAAAAAAGTGAAGAGACAACCGACAGAATAGGAAAAAATATTTGCAAACTGTCATTTGACAAGGGATTAATAGCTAAAATATATAAGGAGCTCTAACAAATTGATAGGAAAAAAAAATCAAATAGTCTGATTAAAAATGGGCAAAGGATCTGAATAGACTTTTCTCAAAAGAAGACACACAAGTGGCCAACAGGTATATGAAAAAATGTTCAACATCATTAATCATCAGAGAAATGCATATCAAAACTACAATGAGATATCATCTCATCCCAGTTAAAATGGCTTTTATTGGAATGACAGGCAAGAAGGCACACTGGTGAGGATGTGGAGAAAGGGGAACCCTCGTACACTGATGGTAGGAATGTAAATTAGTGGGACTACAATGGAGAACAGTATAGATGTTCCTGAAGATATTGAAAATAGAACTACTGTATGACCAAGCAGTCTCGCTGCTAGATACATATCTAAAGGAGGGGAATTCAGTATGTTGATAAGATATCTGCACTCGTATGTTTATTACAGCACCATTCAGAGTAGCCAAGGTATGGAACCAAGCTAAGTGTCCATCAACAGATGAATGGATAAAGAAATTGTGGTACATATACACAATGTAATATTATACAGGCACAAAAGAATAAAATCCTGCCATTTGCAACAAAGTGGATGAACTGTAGAATACTGTGTTAAGTGAATAAGCCAAGTACAGAAAGACAAATCTCACATGTTCTCATTCATATGTGGGAGCTAAACATTAAAAACAATTGATGTCATGGAGACAGAGAGTAGAATGACGGTTACCAGAGGCTGGGAGGGGTAGTGGGGGGGATATTGGGAGGGATGGTTAACGGGTGCAAAAATATAGTTAGAGTGAACAATATTTGATAGCAAAATGAAGTGAGTATAATCAATAATAATTTAAGGTATACTTTAAAATAACTAAAAGAGTAGAATTGGAATGTTCCTAACACAAAGAAATGTTAAATACCTGAGTTAATGGATAGTCCAATTACCCCGATTTGATTAATTCACTTAGTTTGCCTATATGAAAATATTACATGTACTCTATAAACTATTATGTAACCCTAATAATTAAAAAATAAGAAAAAAAAGAAAACTAGCAACAACTCCTGATAATAAATGTGATTTGGTACCACAGAGGGTGTGGCGTGCTAACCACAGTCCTATGTCCTACCACAGCTAAGCCAATTTCCTGAGAAGTTTGATACCTATCCCCAGCACCCCTCACCCCACCTTAACCTGAATCAGGATGGTCACCTTATTACCTATAGCATATAATTACATCCCTGCCCCACCCCTATGGCTTCTTTATAGATAATGCCCCCACCTATACCTGCCCAAGAGCAATGAACACATCCTTCAAGACCCAGCTCATACATATTTCCTTTTCCTATTCAAAGCTGTCCTTGAGTGTCTGCTCTGGATGTCAAAGAGCATGCATTTTAGCACTTATTTATACATAGTGAACACTCCTTCCTTTGCATGCTATAATCCTCTTAATGTTACAAGTCATTTGTCATCTGCAATTTTGCATCATTACTTTCTGTTTTGTGTCCATTCATTCATTCAATAAACACTGAATATCTGCTTTAGTCCAGGCCCTGGTAACAGGAAGAAGAGCACTGCATTGTGTCTGATCTCAAGGAGCTCTTTGAGTTCTTGTGTTTGTGAAGAAAACAGATGCTAATAGCTGCTCCAATTTGGCCTTAAGAAGGGTGTGAAGTGAGTGCTGTAGGAATCTTAGAGGAGGGAACTCCAACAGAAAAGGCTCTACAGAGATTGGGTTGGATCTTATTGGGTGGATTGAAGTTTTCCAGGCAGAGAAGGAGGAAGGATGTTTCAGGAAGAGGGAGCAAGCTGTGCAGAGGCAGAGTTGTTAGAGGGCACGGTGTTGTTGGTGACTGGCAAACTGAGTAATGGGGCCTAAGCATATGCTATGTGGAAGGGGTTTGGACAGTGCAAATAGATCAAAGCGACAGCCTGGGGCCAGCCTGCCAGGTCCTCGTCTGCTATGTGAAGTTAAGCAGTACATTTTGCTTTCGGAGTTCTGAAATTTCTAAGAAAGAAAATGACACAGTCAGACTTATTCACTAGGAAGAGAATTCTGGTACATACATGGATTGTGGACCAGAGGGGAGAGAGAATGATGGAAGGGAAGCTGGTTATGAGACTGTACTGTAGATGAGAGATGCAAAGAAAAGGCTGGATTCTGAAAAACAAGAAAAGAAAAGCCTGCTGTATTATTATGATAATAAATTTGGTTAAATTGTACTTGCCAGGAGATGTCCAGTAAGCAAGTAGAAATGAGAACGGACAGAAATCTCTGCCTTAGATGGAGAACTGGGCATCACCAGCCATTGAAGCTGTGGCCGTAGAGGGTAGATATGATAACGTTAGGGACATTCAATAGCCAGAAGGCTGAGTGGACAGATGAGCAATACAGGAAAGTGAGGGATGATTGGTAACAAGATCTCAGAATCGGCAGGAGGTCATGGAATTCAGTAACTAGGTAAAAGAAGTTTCCCCTAAGGAGACAGGTCATGTTTGGGGAGAGGTGAGACTCCGTTAACTCGGGGAGCAGGCCTAAGCAATTTGAGAACAGGGACTATTTCTTTTTTATATATTTTTGTCCTTTATTGCTCATACAATAAAATACAATATTATGTATTACCTTATACATAATACATCCATAATACATGTCTGTTGATTTATAATAGTTTACATTTTTGCATGTAAAACTCACCTGTTTATCTTTCTTATACTTTACGTGTTTCCACACAGTGCTAATGCTTCCTAGGTTTATTCTATAACACTTATTTCATAAACAATTATTGTTAAATAGTTTCATGTTTTGAACTGGTTCTTGGGAGATGGGCTACTAGACACTTGCTCTTCAAAATGTGGCCAATGGAATAGCAGCGTGAGCATCCTATGGCAGCCGGTCAGGAGTACAGAATGGCAGGGTCTAGCCCAGGCTTACTGAGTCAGAATCTGCACTACAGCAAGACTTCCAAGTGATCTGGGGCACACAACAGTTTGGGAAGCACTGGTCTATAGACACCTTTTGAAATCCTTTCCTGTTTGGACCTCTGTATTTTCATATTTTTTATTTCTTTATTAGAACCTCACTGTAGTTTCTACAGAGTCTCTTTGGTACTTCCAGGGACTATTGCCCCTTGACGAAGTTTGATGCATTTAATTTTGTAAAATAGCAGGTGAGGCTATACTCATTATACTGAGATTCTTTATGTCAATATGAAAAACTAAAATATCTATAATATATTCATCTTATGATCACACAAAGAAAACCAACACTGATATTATAAAAATATTATGTTGCATAAGACCCCAAGGGTTTGTGTTTGATATAACTTAGAAATTCTCGGTTGTGCATCTGCTTTATTGCTGTTTTCTCTCCCACTGACATATAATTTGCAAAATCACCAGTTCTACCTTTATGATGTGAGGAATATATCAAAAGCAAGACAGAAAGGCAAACTTCCCCCGAAGAGATGGAGTCCCAAACAGAAGAGGATGCAAAAATACTGGGGGAGACGAATCCAGGGATGCGTGCACCTTCTGCTCTCATTGCTTTTTATGCAAGAGCATTTGGCTCAGTTTCCAGTGGGCACGAAGACTGCCAGGTTTCTGCTTGTTCAATTGACTTTTATTGTTTTGCTGCAAGCTTTTAAAATATTTGCAATCCAAGAAGAGCTTGTGTAATTCTGGGTACTGATGGATGAGTGCAAAGATCTTTTGAAAACAGTTTGTTAGAAATGATAGATTAAGGGCCTTACCTTCATTTTTAGTATTTCTCCTGGGCTTTGATTTACATTATCACTATATGAACAATAACTACTGCACTTACTTATAAGAAAACGGTGAAAATTGTATTTTTAAAAATTGTTGTCCCAACAGAAACTCACTTATAGATGTATCTAGACAATGTCCAACATGGCTGGCCTTTCTGCTTTATTGCTATTGTTTGTTTTCGACAAAGAAGCAGATTTCTTCTTATTGGATTAAAATTTGTCTTGAAAAGTAAAAGCGAATTATGCTGAGCATAGAATTTCAAACCTGAGTGAAAAACATCTGAACACTGGGTGTTCATCTTTCTAACAAGCTTAGCAGATGGATGGGAAGTGATGTTTGCTGTTTATTTCCTCAACATATCAATATGTTAGGATGTGGTGCAAAATATGGTTTTCCTGCAAATGAGCAGAACCATGCCAGAGGAGTACAAGCATCGCGTTTGTACTCTGAAAGAACTTTAGAAATTCGAGGGCCACCATTGACTTAAAATCTGCCCAACGCTTTTTACTCATCAAAATCTTAGAATTGATGTGATCAGGGTTGAAAAGATGCAATTGTTTCTGCTACTCATCTAGCCATTTCAAGAGCACTTAAAGGGTTCTTTCAGGCAAGAAACACAAAGACAACTGAAAAGCTATCTGCATTCATGGCCTTTGAATTAAAAAAAAAAAAAAAGGAAAGAAACTGTAAATCTAAGCCACCAAAAGAAGCAGTGCGTGTCAAGTGATATTTCCAGACTTTTCGCGTGTATGCTTGTGACCAATGACCTTTCTTTGGCTGTCAATCAGTTAAGAATTAGGGCATAGTTATGATTTAATGGTTAATTGGCATTATTTGAGAATAGTTATGGAATAGCAACAATGTAATGATTTCTGTGGAACTTATTCAAACAGATAAAGGGAGGTATGGGGAAGGGGAAATCAGCATACAAAATCCTGAGAATTGTCTTCTTCTTTTTTAGGATAAGTAAAACTTTCTTGGCTTTTGTGTTACATTCTTGGTACTAGTCCAAGATCTTTATTCTTCTTTTGTTAATTATTATATCTCAGTTGCTCTTGTTCTCATGGTATTGATCATGGATTGCCTACATTTCCTGGAAAATAATAAAAAGTCCTCCAAGCCTAGTGTAAGTTATCTATCTTATCATCCCAAGGAGACTAATGAAATGGCTCAAATGTTGAAAGATTCATGTTCCTATAGGTCAAGATTAGGCATTTATAGTTACCATCCTGCTACTATCAGCCTATAAAATTTTAATCCATGCTTGGGGCTGAGAAAACAAGATGCTTTAGATGCCTACCATACAGCTTATTTTTGGTCAAAAGTTTCTATCATCTTGGTGCCTCTGAAACGGTAAGCCACTTATACTGGGGGAAATGTTTTTATCTCAGTTCCTGAGTTGAGAATGACGCCTTTAAACTGAGAGCTGGAATGTGTGAAACTTTGCCCCAAGAACTAGTGTTGGGTTTAAGGCGATATGCCAGGGCAGGAGAGACAACCCTTTGGTTTCAGGCCCGGTGTGATCCTGTTTTTCTGAACTGTAAATAGAATATTCTTTGATTTCTCAAAGAGAGTTCATAGGATCATGTTATGCTATTGGAGTGGATGAGGCAAAGGCATCTGGTCTTTGCAAGGGTTTAAATAACTCCAAAAAACCTGTTTTGTGGCTTCCACTGTCTCTACTCGATTGAACTATTATGCATAAAAACACTGATTTTTACAAAGAAATTACGTAAAATGAGTGTGAGGCTGTCTCGTGTTATGGGTAGAAGACTGCATTACTTGTTAGGAAATCTTCATTCTAGGCCCAAATCCTTCTCCTTGGTCGTGGGGCAGGTCATTCAATTTCTTTGACCTTCATTTTTGACATTTGTGTAATGTAGGCTCATTTGTATAATGTATAATTAGTTGCCCAACCTATGGCAACCTCCTTTGCTTTCTAAATAATGTGTCTTCTCCAGCTTCCCTCTCGGGAAGTACAACAAATCTAACTGTAGAGACCAGTGCCTATTCCAGGCAAAGCAATAGGAAGGACAATTTTAGTGCATTCTAAAATGCTTGGTATAGAACTCTTGTAATAAAACCCTGAGCAGGGAGGCATAACTGTGTTTTCAGTATGGTAAGACCAGGGTTATTTTACAAGAAATTGAGTCACAGTCTTGCAAATGGGAGAAACAGGAGTTTGTTATGTAGACCATACAGGTGGTCTTTGAAAGAAGTGAACCCATGTGCTGGCAAGGTGTGTTATTAGCTAGCTTAGAAGAAAACCAGCCATAACTAACGTAAAACCACCATGGTTTTGCTGGATCAGAGCTCAACTTCACTCCTGGTGGAACGAGTTTATAATGAAGCCAGCAGAATGGAGATGAAAGCCACGGACCTTTAACAAATACGTGAAGCTGTGCAATTTACTAGATGAAAAAACAAACCAGGAGATGAGAATATGTATAGCTACCCAAGCTGGGGAAATAGCAAAGCCAGTCAATCCTCTGGAATTCCCTCTTTCCAGAGGGTACTACAGGCACACCTTGTAGGGCAGAAAGGAGGTGGTTAAGTGCTTGCATTATGCTAGCTTTGCCCAGGAACTTGTAATTCTCTCATCCCGTGGGACCCTAATGTGTCCCATTAAGTGGAGACCACATTTTAAAGTATAAAATGCAAATGACATAATCAGGCTGTGTGATAACAGCAGAAAGTAGCCCAGAGTTTCACATTATTTCGTGACCTTAAAAAATAAACCACTGAACTTTCTTCTTAAAAACATTAAAAATAAATTAGCACAACAAAGACTCTCACCTTCCCTCTGATCCTCGGGGAAAACTATGCAAGGGTTTGGTATTTGTTTTCTGCTTCCAACCCAGAACCACAACCAGGCAAACCAATTCTAGTTTCAACGTCACACCCTTAAATGGAAAAGAGTTAGGGGTGGAGAAACAGGCTAGGGAAATAAGCTATTCAAGTTTTTAATTACGTTTCCTTTACTTTGCAGGTCACCACGCCCCTGATGTCAGAAGGGCTAGCTTTGCTGTTGTCATCATCCTGACCCACTGTCCTTGTGCCTGATTTCTGCTGGGAGACACTACTTGGCTGGGTGACCCATTTCTGTTTCTTTTTCTAACTTTTTGATGTGCTCAACTCTTGGTTCTGAATGTGTTCTTACTTTCATCGAGTCTTCCACTAGCTTCATGTAAGCCTCAAGGACTGCCCCCGCCAATCTTTCAGGAAAGAGGGACTTGAACTTTGTCTATGTCATCACATAGTTGAAAAGATGAGTCAGATGGCACATGGAGAAGTCCCACTCACTGGGTGGCTGAGTGTCCTTACGGACGACATGGCAGTGGCAGGTAGTACTATCAAAGGCCTCCTCGGTCAGTGGTTGCTTCAGAACAGACAAGTGGTCAACTGTGCCAGAACCACCACAACCAAAACAACAACTGAAAAATAACCTTAAATTAAAAACTCACCAGGCTGAGCATGGTGGCTCACGCCTGTAATCCTAGCACACTGGGAGGCCAAGGCGGGAGGATCACTGAAGGTCGGGAGTTCGAAACCAGCCTGAGAAAGAGCAAGACCCCATCTCTACTAAAAATAGAAAGAAATTAATTGGCCAACTAAAAATATGTAGAAAAAATTAGCCAGGTATGGTGGCACATGCCTGTAGTTCCAGCTACTCGGGAGGCTGAGGCAGGAGGATTGCCTGAGCCCAGGAGTTTGAGGTTGCTGTGAGCTAGGCTGATGCCACAGCACTCTAGCCTGGGCAACAGAGTGAGACTCTGTCTCAAAAAAAAAAAAAA